>CM063307.1:2701527-2991394 GCA_032173965.1 Sitta carolinensis
CTGGAGCGCCCTTACATGGAACCTTTTCTAAGATTTTATGCTGTAATTTTCGAATGTTTACTTCATGTATTTACAGTTCTGATTGAGACCTTCAGAAATGGAAGGCAAATTTGAGATCTTTTTCTCTAAGCAGTGAGTACCTGCTCTCTTCTTGCTCCAACAGACTGCGATATGTTGCTATTTCCTCCTCCAGCTTCATCCTTGTGTTCAGGAGAATTTCGTGCTCTCGGAGCTGTTTCTCAATTCCCCTTCTCACTTCCAATAACTCTTTCTCCAAGCATTCAATCTCGCCTTCCAAATTTTGTAGCTGCATGTGGTACTGCTGCTCCGTGGTCCGCAGAGAACGTTCCAAACCCTTTTCCTGTGAAATTTAAGTCGTATTTTAAGATTTGGAAAGTTTATGTGTAAAGATGTTACACACATACATTAACAAACTATTTTTACATCAGTTCTTGTAAGATTATTCTTTAAGAACAGGAATAAAACTTTCAAGGTAATACTTTGGCTGAGAAATTTTCCAGAAAAATCTGTGGTAATTTAAGATCAGATGAAAGTGTAGCCACGTCTTGCACAGCAATCCACTGCCTTGAGTTTACAGATCTCTGATTTTACAGCTAAGCAATGTCCAGCTCAGTGCTGAATGAAGTGTCTGTGTGCTCTTGGAGCTTTTCATACTGCTGAATTGGGCAAATGGCCGATATTTTATCATGAATGAATTGATAAATCTGGTCCTCACATTTAAAAAGGTCATAAACATGCTGTCAATTGATAAGGCAGAATGCCTTAAAGCAAAATAAGTGCTTGGGAGTGTGTGAAAACAGGACACCACGTGTGTCTGGAGTGGCAGATGTTCTCCAGAACGTGTGCTGGGTCAGTGTGTGTGAGCGAGGGCTCTGTGAGGAGCTGGAGCCCCCAAAACTGAGCGTTCCTGTGATGGATTTCTGCTGTATGGTGGCTGTGACTGTCACAGACATTGACTGTGGGATAGTTTATATCAAGGACAAGACTTCCTTTTTCTGTGAGATTTCAAGTTTCATTCTGACTCTTACCACAGCGTGGAGAGACTCGATTTCGACCTGCATGTGGTGCCACTGCCGTCGGGCTTCGCACAGCTCTGCTCTGGCTGCCTTTAGTGCTTCTGCATCTTTGTCCATCCTTTTACTTGTACCTTCCTCCAACTACAGGGGACATACAGAAAAGAACAATATTACAAATATTCAACTATCGATAATAAATTGGCACATAAAAATGTCTGGTTGGAATTGTTGTTAGAGTTGTGTAAACGTGTGAAAGCTCACAGTGAGGAGTTAATATTTTCTATACTGTGTAGAGGGAAAGCCCTTATCCCACTGTGTTTGATGGGAAATGGTTGGTCACATCTCTATCCCTGGCACCTTTGTCCTAAAGGAATTCTTATGCAAATTACCCAGTTGTATTGAGACCTTACTCACCTCTGGAGTAAAGGGGCTCAGAGGAGGTGCAGATAGTTCAAGCTTTAAAGTTTTAATAAAGTGTTTTGATTTTAATGTATTTTTGATTTCAAGGTTTTTGGGTTTTTTTCCTTTTATCCTGTTAAAAATAGTTTTTTTAAAACCACTCCTGATCATGTGTTGGGTCATTTTAGATTTAGACTTCTCTTTGATTTCAATAGTATGTTCCTGAGTGTAACTTCCAGGATGATTACAGAAGTTATTTTTCTTTTTTGATTCTGAGTTCCCTGTGAGTGGTGAAGATGCCATAAGCCCTGTAAACAGCACTTGCTCTTTTGCATATTTTATTGCCTTATGCAGGTTCTTAGATGACATTGACTTTAAGAAAAGAATCTTTGTAATTCTGGTCTTATGAACTAGGAAAAGTAAGGATTTTGTACCCCTGTACATACTGATCTACTGCAACTTTACCAGATGATCATTTTTGTGAAAAATCTAGATTTGTCACATCCACAGGTGAACCCCCAATGTTCTTTGCTTCCCCTTTCTTGCCTGGGTACTGCAGAATTTGTGTGACAGGATCAAACCAATGTGCATTGGCTACTTTGTGCCAAGACAAAGACAAACTTGGCTTCCCTGTGGGGTGTGCAGCTGCCGTGTGTCTGGCACTGCTGTGGATCAGCCAGGCTGCAGCAGTGTCTGGCCTGTCCTTAAAACAAACCTCGGGGATTCCTGCAATACCTGAGTACAAGGTGACAGAATACCTGATTCCCCCCTGAATTTCTTTACATTTGATGGCTCAAAATTGTTTTGCCATTTGATTTCAGCTGGGTTTAGAAGTGGTTGTATGTAAATCCCTAACAGCAGCATTGTGTGTTGGTAACATTTAATCATGCTGTATGAGAGAACAACTGATATTTGCTGAAGAGCAAAACATAGTTTTTACTGTGAGCAATAGAAAATAGTTCCTGCAAAGGTGTACTTAACCAGAGGGCTAAAAATGGCAAAGATTGCTGTATATAAAAGGATTCTCTTCAGGATTCTTTTTTCCTCTGAGATAACTACATGGAGCTAGAGGTTACCCTGTACAGCCTATGTCATCATCCCTTAAATCCCAGCAATAGCCCGGCTGCAGGGACAGAAAAGCATCCTGATGAATTACACAGCATTCGTTCAGAGTGAATCCATACCCTTAACAAAATCTATTTCGATTCTTCTAGCTCACATCTTACTGCGGTAAAATCCACATCCCTTCCCCGAAAATCTGCTGCATTGAAAGGAATTACTGTACCTCACAGAGGCAGCGGGAGGAACTGTACGGCCAGGGAATGGCTCCGTACTCTGCAAGGTGTGTGGCTGTGAGGAGGCATTACCTGCGTCCTTGCTGAGCTGACGGTCTTTATCTGATTTCGGGTGATGAGCGATTCATACTTTGCCCTGATCTCTCGGCGGAGCCGAGCCGGCTCCATCCTCCTCCTCCTCCTCCTCCCATCCTCCCCGGCTCCCGGCTCCGCTGCCGGCGGCGCGGGGCTGCGGCCGCGGGGCCGTTAAAGCGGCAGCGGCCCATTTCGGGCAGCGCGGGGGGCTCCGAGCCTGGCAGCCCCTCCTGGCAGCGGGTTAATGCAGCAAGGGACAGCACTAAACTATTCCGAAATGACGTGCCGAAATGGATATATCAATGTTTTGATGGTTTTGTTACGCTGTAACTGTGCGGTTTTATAACCTCAGAAATGTGAGGGTAAGAGAGAGAAAGCAAAGGACAGAGTTGCAGCTGCCCTGCATGAAGTGCTCTGGCAAGAGGACATGGAAGGACAGAGCCTCCCAGCAGCATAGCTGGGTTGCTGGCAGTGCCGCTGGCAGTTGCCTCCACCATTGTTAGGGATGTCACAGAATTTCCATCCCTGGGGGTATTTGAGACGCAGTGAGCTGAAGTCTCGGGTGTCTGACTGACCCAGTGCACAGGACTGTCCCGTTTCAGAAACGAGCTGGGCTCTTGGGCATCCTCTTTTGTGGGCAGAAACACACAAGAGGGAGAGGAACCAGCGCTACTGGTGGTGAGTAGCGCTGGTGCAATTTTTGGTAAGGGCTTTGGCTCTTCAGACACATCACTGCTGTCAGGGAAAGGGTCTGGGTTCTCTCTGACTGTTTCAGTACCTGTGCCTGGTGCTGCTGTGCTCACATACACAACACACAGTGTATGTGGGGTTCTTACCCCTTTCCTGACAGCTCCCAGGCAGGTCCAGCACAGGTTGTCTGGTGTGCTGTGCTTCTTCATTTCCTGCTCACTGGAGCACTGTGTGATCCTGATGGTCTTATCTGCTGAGAATGGCTCTTACCCATTTCATTTTACCTCTTGCTTATTTAATTTCTTTAAGTAGCGCACAATATCAGATATGCAGTAAAAATATTTCCGATTTCAATAGAAATTTAAAATTTAGCAAAGAGAGAAATGCATTTTGGGCTCTAAATGAGAGTTTACATTAATGAAATGATAAAACAGGCAGTAAACTTTCACAAGACATATCTTTATGGAAGTCAAAGTATTTTACCACTTAAAAGTCTCCTGGAGTAAAAAGGCTTCCCTGTTCTTGGCTGTGTCTGTTGGCACATGTGAAAGGATCCTGTGTTTGGATTTTATTTTCCTTAGCTGACTGTCTTCCAGTTGACCTGGACTGAGATGGAAAGATTTTGTTGTCCACTCTCTTTCCTACAAGTGTCTCAATTACCCTTGTTCTGTGTAGTTCTAAACCCAAAATATTGGCAGTGTTTGTCATCGATGGGATGAGAACAGTTACATAAGAAAACCATTAGGAATCCATCAGACAAATACAAGGTATTGCACTTGGGATGGTATAAACTAATGCTTTGTTTTTCTATTTTTTTTTTTTTTCAGGTGTAAAGGGAACACCTGGGATAAGATTCCTGAAGGCTAAAGGTAGGTAGGTGTAAGCAATTGCATCTTTCCTAGGACTTATGGAACTTTGAATTCTAGCTGCTTTCAATGTTCATAATTTATTGCTGGCTCACCACACAGCTGGAGGAGGTCGTGGAGAACAAAGGGACACTAACACTTAAAGCTTGTTGAGTGCTTTTTATTAGGGATGAAAACTGGAAAATTAGGTTAGAACAGCAAAATTATTTTATCTATTGATTACTAAAGATTATAAAATGGCAAATCTGATTAAATGTGTACTTCATATTTCTGGTTATTGAACAGAGATTTGATGGTATTTTTAAAGAACACTGTGGAAATCATACAGGTAATGCTGATAGAGTGAAGCAGAAAATATATTGTATGTCTGCAAGGAATGAAAGTGCTGACTTTGTCTTATCTAAAAGATTCTTAGTACAAAGCCAAAAGTTTTATCACTTCATACAAAAGAATAAAATTATTTTTCCATTTTGGCTTGGAGCAGATGGATCCGTTGCCACATCAGATTGTGCCTCATATCTTCTCTTCAATTTCCTTAACGTGGGATGCAACAACTTTTCCATCCACCACTTCTTCGACAATTGTCTTGATCTTTCTAGTTTTGGTAGGATCTAAACATCATGAACAAAACAAAAAATATTTATCAATGTGTTAAAAATGATAAACCAAAGCAGCACATGACTGACCACGTGCCCCCTTTTCCTTTCCAATTAAATTCTGATTTTAATGAACTCTATGATGTAGTTAAACAGGATAACATGAATTATTTGATTTATAAGAATGACTTTAGAAACAAAATTTTATCCAATCAAGTTCTACCTACCTTGAGAAGAGTCCAGTGATTGTGTTTGAGATTTGGACCCTGTCAGGGATGAGCTTTCAAATGTAATTGCCGGTCCAGCGCCCCTAAAAGGGAATCAGAGACATGCACTATTGCAGGATGCTCAATAGGATCAGGATAAATTCCCTTTTCATGGTGACACTGATAGATTATTTAAATAGTGAATGGCTCATTATCCTCAGTCACAGTGATATTTCAGATCACCATATGTGTGTTGTCCCTGAAAATCAGCCTTCTGATTTGTTGTAGTATAGTGGAGTCAGTTCTCATGAATTGTAAGATAAACAAGAATCATGTTTGCATTCCTTTGTGAAAAAATATCACCTGATGGGCTTCTCAAGTGACCAGTGGAGATGGAGAGGTGGGAACTTCTCTGTCCAATCTCTGGTCACTGTCCAGAAACTTAGATATACGAAGTCAATAATAAACTAGAGACTTTTTCCTTTCTTCTTCTCTGCCTGAATCCCTGTTGTGTGTGTTACTGTGTGTTTTTATCTGTGTCACAGTAACATATGTGCCTTCCTGTTGCTTGGAAAACGTTCCACTTATTTTACCTCTTTTTTTCCTGGAAAGGATTTTGCTACAAAAAATAAACCCAAGGAGATATTTTGTGTCCACCAGTTCCTTACACAAATTCCCCATCCAGCAGGCGCCGGTAGGTTTCGATCTCCATTTCCAGGCGAGTCTTGATGTCTAGGAGCTGTTGGTACTCCGCGTTCTGGCGCTCCATGTCAGCCCTGACCTGGAAAAGCTGGGACTCCAGGTTCCCGATCTGCATTTGGATTTGTGACAGCTGAGCGCAGTAACCACCTTCCGTTTCTGCTAAAGTGTCTTCCAGGGATTTTTTCTGTGTAAGGATATAAAATAATCTTTGGTTAAGGAAAAAAAATCTCTTTACAAACCCAACTGAAGTAGTTGAAGGAAGTGAGCACAGCTGCATTACTTAGAAGGTTTTATTTTTTTTTTTTTTGAAAACACCAGTTTGAAAACCGTCCCTTGTCACTTCCCTAAATGTGATGTAAAAACTCATCTACTTTGTGACATGCTCTTTACAATCCATTTAGGTATATTACTGCTATTTAGGAACTAAAATAATATAGGATTTAACCAGAAATAAATGCAAGTCCTCAATTCTATGGAATAGGATTAGGTCTAATAAGACTTGTGAAGTTGCCAAATTGGCTCTGAGCAGTCAGCAGCTTCCCAGAACGTACCATGGCCAGCTGAGACTGCAGCTCTATTTCCAGGCTCTGCAGAGTCCGTTTTAAATCTGTGATCTCGCTCTTTCCCGACTGGAGCTGCTCAGTATTGGTGGAGATTTCCCTTTTCAGCTCCCCGCTCTGAAATGACAAGGAAAATTGGGGTGTAATTTTACTGTTCCAAGTACTGAACTCATTTTCCCATGTGTCAAAGGTTTGACGTTGGCACAAGGCCAGTGCCTCTATAAC
This sequence comes from Sitta carolinensis, assembly GCA_032173965.1. Lineage (NCBI taxonomy): Eukaryota > Metazoa > Chordata > Aves > Passeriformes > Sittidae > Sitta > Sitta carolinensis. Next base: position 2,708,179 of record CM063307.1, read on the forward strand.
GATATACTGTCCATGGTATCTTTTGTGAGATGTGACTAAAAACAGAGTAAAACAGTGTCTAATTTAGAAAGTAAAAGGAAAAAAACTTTATTACTTATAATAGGCAAAGAAGACACATACAGAAGAACATGGAAACTTTAAAAAAACATTCTTCCTCCCCCCCCCCACCAGTTCTCAACTTAACAAAACAAACTGAAAATTCCCCATCACGTTACCACTTTTTAGATAATTAATCTTCAGTCTATTACTACCCTTCCGATAATCAGTACTCAGTTCGTTGAGGAGAGATAGGAGTCTTTCTTGCACCACATTGTGGCCTCTTCCTCCATGTCCAGTGCTCTTACTACTGTGCATGGACCAGAGCTGTTTCTAGGGTTTCTCTTTTTTAAAGATGCTTTGGTTAGTTCTAAGAAACGACAGCCTCTCAAATTTTGGGGACACTTCTCATCTCTGTTCACACTACTGTCCACTCTTGGCTCCAAGCCAATGCCTCTCCCCAGATACAGTTTCTATGTTATAGAAAAAAAATGAGTCTGTCCATGGCTATACAAAAGAGTCTAGCCAAAGCCACTCCATCATCTCCTCCTACCTAGGATTCTTTTCAGTGTTCTCTGACAATCTTCTACTTACACAAACTTCCATCATCTTTGCTCAGTTCTTTCTATCTGGCTTCTTTAAATTCAGGAGGATTAGTATTTATAAAGTTTCCATCATTTACAAAAAGGGTTAAAATCTTGGGCTTTGTTTTCCCAGAACTCTCACGGTATTTTTGCTGCTGGGCACTCTTCTCGCGCCACCCCCCCATACTCTTTCGGCCGTACTGTCTAGTTGTTGATATCAAATTTCAAGGTGACGAAGATCACACACACACGGTTTCTCAGTCTCCCTCCGGGGGGGGAAGGGGGGAGGGAAAGGGAAAAGAAGGCTGTCTGCCACCCTTCCATCCCACAGGATTTTCCTCTCCCCCTCTGTGCCCGAGGTTCCGGCCCTACCTCACCCAGGCCGCATGGCTTCCCCTCCCCCGCCCAGCCAGCCGCTGGGCAGGGGAGATCCCTCCGTCCTCAGGGACCGGAACCAAGAGAGAGCTTTCCGGGGAGTCCTCTGCTTTTAACCCCTTGTGTTCTCAGAGGCGGATCCTTGTCCTCAGTGGCCACACCAGGTGCCAGTCTTTAAACCTGAGCACTCATTGGTTTGACCACTGAAGTTCAGAAAAAACTCATTTTTTTCCAAACTACGACATTCCACCCTTCGCCTCTGAGAACACATACCCATCTTAAAATTATTACAAAAGACACTAAATATTTTTCTCTACATCTAAATTTCACTATTAGTTTACTTTGATACATGTTTTGCTCTTTTTCTCTGATCCCATCTCACAGTCTTGTTTTATTTTCTCTTTTTTTTTTTATTTAGAATTCGGTTCGATTTCCCGGTCAGGGAACCAAATGTCAAAGGTTTGACGTTGGCACAAGGCCAGTGCCCCTATAACGATATACTGTCCCTGGTATCTTTTGTGAGATGTGACTAAAAACAGAGCAAAACAGTGTCTAATTTAGAAAGTAAAAGGAAAAAAACTTTATTACTTATAATAGGCAAAGAAGACACATACAGAAGAACATGGAAACTTTAAAAAAACATTCTTCCTCCCCCCCCCCACCAGTTCTCAACTTAACAAAACAAACTGAAAATTCCCCATCACGTTACCACTTTTTAGATAATTAATCTTCAGTCTATTACTACCCTTCCGATAATCAGTACTCAGTTCGTTGAGGAGAGATAGGAGTCTTTCTTGCACCACATTGTGGCCTCTTCCTCCATGTCTAGTGCTCTTACTACTGTGCATGGACCAGAGCTGTTTCTAGGGTTTCTCTTTTTTAAAGATGCTTTGGTTAGTTCTAAGAAACGACAGCCTCTCAAATTTTGGGGACACTTCTCATCTCTGTTCACACTACTGTCCACTCTTGGCTCCAAGCCAATGCCTCTCCCCAGATACAGTTTCTATGTTATAGAAAAAAAATGAGTCTGTCCATGGCTATACAAAAGAGTCTAGCCAAAGCCACTCCATCATCTCCTCCTACCTAGGATTCTTTTCAGTGTTCTCTGACAATCTTCTACTTACACAAACTTCCATCATCTTTGCTCAGTTCTTTCTATCTGGCTTCTTTAAATTCAGGAGGATTAGTATTTATAAAGTTTCCATCATTTACAAAAAGGGTTAAAATCTTGGGCTTTGTTTTCCCAGAACTCTCACGGTATTTTTGCTGCTGAGCACTCTTCTCACGCCACCCCCCCATACTCTTTCGGCCGTACTGTCTAGTTGTTGATATCAAATTTCAAGGTGACGAAGATCACACACACGGTTTCTCAGTCTCCCTCCGGGAGGGGGAAGGGGGGGAGGGAAAGGGAAAAGAAGGCTGTCTGCCACCCTTCCATCCCACAAGATTTTCCTCTCCCCCTCTGTACCCGAAGTTCCGGCCCTACCTCACCCAGGCCGCATGGCTTCCCCTCCCCCGCCCAGCCAGCCGCTGGGCAGGGGAGATCCCTCCGTCCTCAGGGACCGGAACCAAGAGAGAGCTTTCCAGAAAGTCCTCTGCTTTTAACCCCTTGTGTTCTCAGAGACGGATCCTTGTCCTCAATGGCCACACCAGGTGCCAGTCTTTAAACCTGAGCACTCATTGGTTTGACCACTGAAGTTCAGAAAAAACTCATTTTTTTTCCAAACTACAACACCATGCATTTTGCTCAGTTTGCTCTCTCTGGTTGTTACTTTTTCATTGAACCACGCCTCGGCCTCTTTACGGTTTTGCTCGGCAATGACTTCGTACTGGCCCCTCATATCATTCAGAAGCTTGGTCAGGTCAGTCCCTGGAGCAGCGTCCATTTCCACACTGACTTGGCCAAATTCACTGCTTTGGATGCCCTGAAGCTCCTGCAGAGATTGAAAATAAAGAGAAGATTCTCTTAATAAAAGATAAAATAGTTCTATCAAAATATAAGTAAAGAAATATATGTGATATAAATTCTGTTTCAACAAGGATCTGTAGCTTGTTTCTTGTACTTTTTCGCTTAGCAAACTCAAAAAATAACAGCAAACAGGACCTATAATGAAACTCAGGAACTCCCAATGGCTTCAATAAGGGAGTAATTTGATGTTTCACAATTTCATGTCTTGTTATGAATTCACAAGGAAAAAATAACCTCTTCATGATTCTTCTTGAGATAAGCCAGTTCTTCATTCAGGCTTTCAATCTGCATCTCCAGATCTGCCCTGGTCATGGTCAGCTCATCCAGGACTCTGCGCAGACCATTGATGTCAGCCTCCACACTCTGCCGAAGAGCCACTTCATTCTCATATCTGTGCATAAAGGGGTTAAATATTATTTTTTAAATGGCCAGTGAGGTCAAATGCAAGCTATTAATGGGGTTTGTTTTAGCTTTAATATGAAAACTTAATATACATAATTATTATATTTTTGTTTAATAATTATATTAGAAGTATTCTACAAGGAAAGAGATTTTTTAATACAAAAGAACTTTTTCCTTAAGGAGTTTTTGTAGCATTGAGATATCCTTACTTCAGTCTGAAGTCATCAGCAGCCAGTCTGGCATTATCGACCTGCAGAATGATCCTTGCGTTGTCGATGGTTGCATTGATGATCTAGAATACAAACAGTGTTCAGAGAATGATGGTACAGCCTCAAGGCCTCATGGCTTTGTAATGGCTTTAAACTTTGTGTTCTACAAGGGTTTGTAGAACTGCATTCCATCTCTGCTTTCTCCTTTTTTCAGATTAGAGAAATCACTGTGTGACACAGCTACAGAACTGCTTTAATGTACAGGAAAAATTCAGCACATGTCACCAGTGCAAGGTGACAGAGGTCACTGCAAGTGTCAGTACCAAAGGATAAATGTGCTCCTGGTTTCTGAAAGAAATTTGTTATTTTCATTCATACTTTAAGTGTCTTACAAATATAAAGATACATTAAATACATAGCTTTGCTACCTTGTTTCGAAGATCTTCAATGAGGGGGTAGAATTTACTGTAGTCGTTCCCAGAGCCAGGGATGCCAGTGCCAGGGCCATTTTTCTCGTACCACTCACGGATTTTGCGCTCCAGCTCGGTGTTGGCATCCTCCAGAGATCTCACTTTGTCCAGGTACGCAGCCAGACGGTCATTGAGGTTCTGCATCGTCTCTTTTTTTGAGCCAGCAAAAATGCCACCATCACCAGCACCAGCAGGGCCAATCCCACCACCAAACCCAGTCCCTAAGCCACCACCAAAGCCACCTCCAAAAGCGGCACCTGAACTGCTGCCAAAACCACTTCCCAAACCTCCCCCAAGCCCACTGCCTAAGCCACTTCCATAGCTACCACCCAAACCACCTCCAAAGCTTCCACCAAAGCCACTGCTTAAACTGCTCCCAAATCCTGCAACTGAGCTGCCCCCAAAGCCCCCACTGAAGCCAGAGCTTGAACCCAACAGAGAAGCTGTACCAAACCCTCCACCAGACCCCCCACCAAACCCCAGCCCACTGCCACCAAGGCCTCCTCCTCCACCACTGGAACTGGACATCCTCAGAGACCCCCCTCCAAATCCGCTCCGCGAGGAGAATTGCCGGGGCCCGCCGCTTGTGCGCACGGAAAGGGCCATGGTGCTCGAGGTGTGCCCCGGGGAGGATACAGCAGAGAGCAGGGCAGAGCAGGAGTGGGGTCAGCTTTATATAGGGACAGCAGTGGGTGTTTCAGGAGGAGTCCCCACCTCCTGGGGAGAGCTTTCATTCTCTCTCTCTCCCTCCTGTTTGGAGGGGATGTCAGTTTGGTGTGTTCTGACCAACCGATATGATACGTGCCAACCGAAATTGCCAATGGGAGTGGAAATCTGGTGCCCTCCAGGTATTTGTATGAGGGGAAATGGGTGGAGTGGAGCTGAGACATCGCCATTGTGTTCTGCCATGTGCAATGGAGCACAAAAGTTCTTTTAGCATTTAAATCCTTCCTAAATAATTGTTTTGTCATTGCAGATTCAGTGCTTCCTGCATTTGGGGCTGTTCTTACAGGAGTTTGCTGAGTCAGCAGAGTGATCCCTTTGATCCCTGCTTCTCTGCTTGTGTGTCAGGAATGTCTTTCGTTTCATAATGCTCTTCTGGCAGGAGCCTCTGCTGGATTAGTGCTCCTGGATGCTTAATAGGAAGTAAGAAAAGTGACCATCAGGTGTCCAAGGGCACGTGCATGTGTAGTGAGCTGCATGGTGATCATTAATATGAAAATACGAATATACCAAATAGGATTTGGAATCGGATATATGCCCTAACCCTTTTATCATTGAAATACCTCAGAGTGATATGCTTATAGTCTATAGCATATAGTCTATAGCATATAAGAGTTTGTACTTTGGAGCTGGGAACTGACCATTGTGTCAGCTAAATAGTTTGCTGTTATCTCAAAATAAGAAATCTGATTTCTGTATTTGGTGCTTTTTATAATACAAATCTAAAGATCAAATGTAGCACTTCTGGGTGCAGGTTTGGGCATGGGAACCCTCCCAAGCCAGTATATTTTTCTTTTGAAGTTATTTTGATAAATGGAAAATAGTTTTTCCTTTGTCCTGGCTTAATTATATTATTGGATTTGTCAACTGAAATGTGTTAATTTTTGATTTATCCGTGCCCAGGAGCCATGGGGTGCTTTTGGGGCAGAAAAGAGCGGAAGATCAAAGGTGGAAGTAAAGCATTTCTGTGGAAATGAGCTGATAGCCTGGTCTCAGTGACTCGGGGCAGTGAAAGCAGAGGATTAGTGTTTTGGCAGCTGTTTATGTACAGTACATAGCTGTGGACAGGTGAGGTTTCACAGGGAACAGCTTTGTGTGTTTGTGTTCTCAAGAGGAAAATGTAAACTCCCGGGACTGAGAATCCAGGTGTGGCACAAGGCCCTCCCTATGGGACAGGGAACATTATTGGCACAGAAAGTTTGAGAGAGAGGGAGATCATTTCAAATATATTCTTATTGATAAAAGATCTTGGCTAGCTATAGTCCCTGGTGACATAATCATTCACAGAATGTGAAAAATATCAAATAGGCTTCTTCAATTTGATTTTTCATGTTAATATATTGTGAGAAGAAAATTGACACTTCTTATTTTTTTGAAAACCATGTTTTAAAGAAATGAAGCCGCTTTATGTTTGAGTGGGAGTTCACTTTCAGAGAAGGTGTGCTGAATTGATGTCTTAATGCATTTTAAAAATCTAATACTTCCATTTTTATCTGTGTTGGAAGCAATTATACATTTATACCAGGCTGATTTGATTTTTTTTCATCAAGTTACTTAGTCACTATGTAAGTAAACCCGAAGTCTTTGATATTGTGACTTACGGATTTTTCTTAACACTCCCCACAAAACCACCAACAACAAAAGATTTGATATTTTGGCTTTTTTTAATCCTTCTGAGGTTTAGGGTGAATTAGGTCAGATTCTTTAGAAATCTTTTAGTTTTGGCATCAGTTCCAGGGAACTTTTCTGCTGGTGCCATTTACATCTTCTCTTCAACTTCTCTGACCTCTGAGGAGACAATCTTGCCATCAACCACCTCCTCAACTATTGTCTTGATCTTCTTAAATTTACTCAATTCTGTTAAGGAAATTGAAAAGAGAAGTAGTTTAATGCAAGGTACATTGACAGAGTAATATTTCTGCAGTAGTAGCAGTGGATGAGGAAATACCACAAAAGCATCTTCAATCCAAAGGTCCTTGAGGTAAGCTTTTGTAGTGTGCAGGGTGTGGCTTCCCCTCTTTTGGATATTGAGTATGTTGCCCATAGACTATATTGGACACTGGGTTCAATAACTCTAGCACTTTTGATAGTTTTGCTTCAGTTTAGCACAGACTTGTGGCCCTAAAACCTTGGAATAGACTTACACCAAATTGGAAAATTTTGCTATGAAACTGGATATGTTACTTGGGAGCCTCAGTCTCCCTGTGCAGCCAGCAGGGAGAAGCAGATGCTTCTGCACTTCTCCAGAGGGAATTCAGTAACTCTCTGTTGTTCTCTTGGCCCTCTGAGGACTCACAGAATCATGGAATGGGTAAGTCTGTGATTTTACACTGGGTGCCTGAATTGTATATATAAACCCCGGCTTGTATAGTCCCCATAGGGCAACCATACAGTTGATTGCTGTCTTGATGTGAGATTCCACTGGCTGATTATTTGCTCTGAAGCTGTTGTTTTATATCAGGCTACTTCATTCCATAACATTTCAATAAGCAGCCATCAAAACAGAAAGAAGTTTGTAGGACATACCTTTTTCAGCCTCTGTTATCGACACTTCTAAATGCCTGTTCAAATTATAAATTAGAAAATGTAAATATATGGAAACTCATGTATTGAAGAAACATCCTTGTGCATTTCATATGTGTTTGATCAGGACAGCTAATCCCCTTTCATCAAGACATTCAATCAGGAGATAACTCAGTAAAGCGAGTTCTCTCAGCTAAAGTGGAACTTGTTAAGCATAAGCTGTAGGTGCAGTTAATCTGCAGACTCATCTCTGCAGTGCCAGGACTTCAGCTCATGCAGGTATACTTGATTTAGTTCCTGAGCCAGAACAGCTGAACAGGTAGAATCTGGGGGAAGTTCCACTCTCTGCTTAGCCCACATGGATGGGGCTTGAGTTGATTGAAAACTGCATTGCTGGTGTTCCTGGCATGTGAACACCTCCCCAGCTCACAGAGTGACAGTCTGTAGGCTGGGATAGCCCACCTCAAAATTCCACAGCAGCTTCAGCAGCCCAGCCTGAACATCAGCCTGATTTGATTCTGTGGCTGAGAACTGTGCAATGGGCTACCCCAACCCAAAGCAGTTGGAGAGTGGCCGATTGGATACAAACCCCAAACCAACGTGCAGAGCCCTGTTTGTGCTCACCCGCTTTCCTCTCCCTCCAGCAGCCGGCGGTACGTGGCGATCTCTATCTCCAGGCGAGTCTTGACATCCAGCAGGGTGCTGTATTCACTGTTCTGAGCCTCCATGTCAGCTCGGAGCTGCCTCAGCTGAGCCTCCAGGCTGGAAATGGCTCCCTGTATCTGGTCAAGCTGGTAACCGTACCGTGCTTCCGTTTCAGCCACAGAGGCTTCCAGGCTCTTTTTCTATAGTCCATGGGAAGAACAGTGACATATTATTCAGAGGATACATTTTTCTGTTAAAATAACATTTGGCTTGTAAAGCCCCTCATTCCTCTATTTATCTGTGTAACTCTCTGCTATCTGCAGGCCTTATTTTGCTTTTTGTTATTTACCATGGTCAGCAGGGACTGTAATTCCAGCTCCAGGCTCTGGAAGACCTGTCTCCGTTCCGTGATCTCTTTCCTTTGGACCTCCAGCCTTTCAACGTTGAGGGCAACTTCCTGGTTCAGTTCTGCTGTCTGGAATGAGGAATGGAGGGACTGTGAACTGCAGCCAGGCATGACTGAGGTTCTTGCTGGTGTTTAAGCAGTTGACTTTACCTGCTTTTCAAAATGTTCTTTGGCCTCTTGGCGGTTCTTTTCTGCCATTTCTTCGTATTGCTTTCTCATGTTTTCCATAATAGCTGCAAGGTTAGTGCCGGGAGCAGCATCCACTGCCACGTTCACCGAGCCGCTGGCCTCTTTGCGCAGGCTGGCACACTCCTGCAGCAATGGGACTGAGTTAGCACCAGCTGCTATGAACTGGGCATTGGGCACAAACCCAACATCTGCACACATAGGAATAACCCTTAATAGTACCTTGGGGCAAGACAGCTTAATCACTTTGTAAATACTGTTTAGTGCACCTCATCTTAGAAGAGTTTACTTACTTCATAGCAATAAATGTTATATCATAAATAAATGTATCATAAAAATAATTTCCTCAGAATTGGACCTGTGGAATGAGGGCAGAAGTCATGGCTCCCATTTGTGTACTTTTTGGGGTAGCAATTCCTGAACCGTAAATTTTTCTTAGAGAAAACCTTCACTCCTTCATTCCTGGAATGTTCAGCCTGTGATCCCTGACAGCTTGAATGTCCCTTAGGGCCACACATAGTTGTGCTGCTTTCAGGAAGGACAGAAATGCTTCCTAGTGAGGTTGTTTGTGTTTGCCACTCCAAACCCCTCCCCCTGGCAGTGGTCAGCTGCTCTCACCTCCTCGTGGTTCTTCCTAAGGAAAACGAGTTCCTCAGTTATGCTCTCAATCTGGGACTCCAGGTCAGCCTTTGTCAGAGTCAGGTCGTCACGGACACGGAGCAGCCCAGCAATGTCACTGTCCACACTCTGCCTGAGCAGGTGCTCATTCTCAAACCTGTACAATACAGTGCCTTTTGTCATCATTGGAATGCAACAGTTTGGAGTGAATGCTGGAATCAGTAACTGCCACAGTCCTTGTGAAGTTTTCATTAAACTTGAAAAGTTGGAAAATGTTCACTTCTTGGCACCAATTCCAGTAAGTGGAAGTTTTCCTAAATAAGAGGGGCATGAAAGAGAATGGATATAAAATCATGGAACTTACTTCAGCCTAAAGTCATCAGCAGCCAGCTTGGCATTGTCGATCTGCAGAACAAGCCTGGAATTTTCCATCTGGGCAGCAGAAATCTAAAGGGAACGGTGGACAAGCAATGAAACTTTGCACAGATATTCACACTTTATCATTCCTGGGAAAGAATGCTGTAAGTGAGCTTCATCCTCCTTCACTTCAGCTGTCTGTTGGTCAGCTGGCTTTAAGCTAAGTTCCATCTGAAGTGAATGAAAGGAATTAGGGATGTCCAAAAGACAGATTGTCCTACTATAAAATAAGTGTATTGAATAGTTGGGATGAACTGCTCTCTGAAGGGATCTGCTTTTAGATGTTGGGAAGTAGAACTGATAAAAAAATAAAAGAGACTGAAGGAAATTCTGGAAACATTATTTGACAAACCTGTCAGTTGATTGTTGTGAATATTTCATTGTTTCCAGTGGTAATTTACTATTTTAAGTAGTGGTGTTTAATTCTTAAAAAACATTTTGAAATAGACTGTTGCTAAACTACATTTAAATATGTAGATTACCATCTGTACTTTCTCTAATTAAAGCCACCTAAGGCACATATCATAGAACTAGTTAATTTTGAGTCACAGGTATGAGATTACTCACAACTGCAGGCATATATCTGGTATTACAAATGATCTAAAATCTGTCACTAATTTGTAACTGATCAAAATTAAACTTTTTCTTCCCAGCTAGGCCAATTACAATTTGGAAAAGTACATTTTCTATAACAGATTATTCTCTGTCTCACTGATAATTGCAATTCCTATATTTATGGAGAGCTCTATGATCTCTTACCTGATTCCGGAGTTCTTCAATTGTTTTGAAGTAGGAGCTGTAGTCCTGCCCTTTGTTTCTGGTGTTCTTTTCATACCATTCCCTGATCTGCACCTCGATCAGGGAGTTGGACTTCTCCAGTGAGCGCACCCTCTCCAGGTAGGCAGCCAGGCGGTCGTTCAGGTTCTGCATGGTGGATTTCTCGTTGCCAGCGAGCAGCACATCGCTCCCAGTGACACTGAGCTGCAGGCTGCCCCCGAGGCCTGGGCCAGAGCTGGTGCTGGTCGATATGCGGGTGCCATAGCCCCCTGCTCCCCCGTAGACACTGGGGGCCTGGATCTTCTGGATGGACATTTTCCTGGAGGTCACACCACTGACACTGGGCGCAGAGGGCTGGACACGGCTGCTCGTGCTCCACTGGATGCTGCGGGTGGAGAATGCCATTTGTGCTCCTTGTCTCCTGGACTGAAGCAGGTAAATCAGCACAGATAGGAACAGCAGTGAGGAGCTGAGTGTGCACTGTTCACCTTTATACAGGTCCAAGAGGAAGCACAGTGACTGGAAACCCCACCTATGTTGACGCAGAATGTCACTGGTATCAGCACAAAGAGCACACAGGATATTGCCCCCCCTCCCTATAATTTGTAGGGGTTCTCATCTGTTCGTCTGTGTTTGAAGAACACTCCCTGGGTAGTTTGCTTGCTTTGTTATTTTGTATAACAGATAAACAAAAAATGATCTGTTGAATCATTTATAAGCATGTACCTACAGCCAATCCTCTCTGTATCCCTTTGGAACAAATGAGGCGGTTCTTAGCCCCTGTGGAGTGCATGAATTTAGAATGAGAGTTGCCTGTATGTGACAAGAGACTTAAAATATTTATATTTCTGTTGACTAGGCAATAACTTGGGCCTCAGGACAGTCTTGAACAGTGTATAAATTATTAGAAAGAAGGCAGCTGTACTACCATGTGAATTCATTTCATAGCAAACACAAACCAACATCTGCACTGCCAACGAGGACTGGAGGCTGTTGCCATCAGCTTGGATAGAATATGTATTCATCTGGTATTTGAAAACCCTTGCAAGTGGAATTTGAGCTTTCAGTGCAGCTAAGATTGAGTGGGAAGGATATTTCTTTGTCCTTAAGTGAAGTAGGAGGAATGAGAATATTGGAAACCTTCACAGCCCACTATATTTCACATGTGAGATGCTGAGGTCCATAGAGTGGCAGGAAGTGTTGCGTTCCAGCTTCCAGCAGAAGGAGCCTACAGCCCTCCTGTGTGGCTGAAGTTAAAGCAAAACGAGTTTCCCTCCTGCCTCCTCAGAGACCACCAGCTAACAGGAGCCATGCTGGGGGGTCTGCCCCAACCCAGGGGCTGTGGTCATTCACAGGAAACCAGCTGCCTTTCCATGGCATGGAGAGACTGGACAGTCCTACTGCTGACCGTGTGGAGGAGGCTCCTGGGCTGACTGTGCTGTACACTTGATACAGAAAGTGCATGGAGAATTTGTAAAGCAAGGGAAGAACCTGATTGCTGAGGGGTTGTTGGTGCTGCAGGAGAGCAGGTGGCAGGTGTGTGTTGGGCCTGTGGAGGGGCAGCTCCTGGGGCACTGCACTGGCAGTGCCTCTGTGTGCTACTGATGTTGTGAGGTGGAACAATGAACATGGCTTGTGTTAGTGAGAGCAGCTGCTGGACTGATCTCCCACCTTGGGACAAGGAAATTGGTGAGACACGGAGCTTTGGAGGCACTGAAATGTGTATTGGAGGCACCTTCAGCTTTTTGAGAGCATCCAACCCAGAACAGTTGGGTATTAGGGAATACCCAATCTATTAGGGAATCAGTACTGCCAAGTCTTTAAGTTACTGTGCTAGGGATTAGTCTAACTGGTCTTGGCTCAAGGCAGAGAGTTAGACTGTTGTACTTGGCTGTTCTGGAAACCCAGCTTCCAAACCAAAGCAATCAGTGTGCAGGGCAGGATTTTTTTCCTAGGAGGATGCTGTGGAGTGTCTTTGGACCTTGAACTTCTTTGGGTGTAACTTGTAATAAAAAAAACATTTTATGAGAAGTGAAATCAAAGTACACTGGCCATGACATTTGGTGCGTTATTACAGACTCAGGGTGGGTTGTCTTTTATCAATTGAAATTATTCAGGCTGAGTAAGAATTGCTCATTTTAGTAGAGCAGAGTCTACACCTTTAGACTGTAAGAGGAGTACAGAAGAGATCCTGCTGTTCTTACATCCCTTGGCTCTATATCTCTGCCTGGATCTCTGCAGGATTGTGTGGCAGTCTACTTAAGAGCAACTACTGCTTTGTCTTCTCAGTATTAAAATTAGTTTCCATGTTACCTTGGTGATATTTTTTCTAAATATCATTTGGAGGTTCTATTTTTTCATTTAGTGAGCAAATGAAAAAAGAAGTCAGTGATCTGAATTAAGGTGAGCATCAGGCTTAGGTCAGACACTTGCCTTGTGTTATGGCTCTGCTGCTTTTGTTCAAGCTGAACCTCCAGCAATTATTTTCCTCTAGATTATTCAGCACAAGCATCCAAGATCTATGCAAGAGGAATCAAGGAGCAATGGCATTGTGCAAACCCAACATTAAAAGATACAAGGCTGATTTTTCTTAGTGTTATTTTTATTCTCATCCCTCAATTGTTTACTGACAATTTCTCTGGTCTTATAATTTTCCATATGCTCCTATCAAAAATCTATTCAAAAAGCTAGCATATTTGCAAGAATACTTGCTAGGATCAGGACAGATTCACATCAGAGGTGGGGTTTGCTCCTGGTTTTGGTTCAGTACACTTTTTTCCATGAAATGTATCTTGACTGGTTGTAGCAATCCCTGGAAACTGCCAGAGGGAGCCCCGAGGCTGCAGCCATGGCAGTGAGGGGAGGGTGAGGGGCTCCTCAAGGCATCAGCTGGGAGTGGTCTCGGCGTCCTCCACCCCTGGACTGTGTCCGGGAATTATCTGCAAGAACACGGGCGGCCTCATCTTTATTTATTTATTTTTATTTTATTGGTTGTAAGAGTAAGTTATCTACATAAATGTTGGACAATCTAAAAATCTATTGTCCAGTACTGCAGTTTTGGTCAGCATGGAAGAAGTGCTGTAAGAGTTTGCTGTACTTTAGCTCAGCAGGGCAGTTCAGCTGCAGACTCAGTTGTGGCAGCTGGAGAGGACAGTCTGTGGGTTCACAGGGAGCACTTCCTTCAGTGACCTGCTTGGGCAAAGCATTGCCTATAGACATAATAAAACATTTATAGCAACACTAATGAATTGTTTGATTTCATGAAGAAATGTCACCTGTGTGACAGAAGTTTAATGTGCATTAGAGGGCCGTGGAGATAAGTTCTGCAGGGCTCTGATAGTGTGGATGCCATTCCATCTGACTCACCTGTGCTAACCAGCCATGGGCAACCAGTCTGGAGAGTTCAAGGAAAGAAGACACACCCACTTGTGGGTCTGGGATTTTGCTGCCTTTAGGAGGAACAGATGCTGTTCTTTTGGCTGACATAGAGACTGAAATAAAGCAAAGTCTTTTAGTTCAGTCTGTAGAGATGATCCATTCTAGGAGTGAAATCCAACACCCCTTTGTTGGTCCCTGTTGGTCTCTGTGTTTGGGTTTAGCATCATAAGAGTTTGATTCTGAAAGATCTACAGATCTGTCCAGGAAGGACATCACTGTGCAAAGGACATTCAAGAGAGATGCATTCCATATTCAGTGTTCCAGCCTTATTCCAGTAGTCAGTATTTCTGGGTCTGAGATATCCCCCTCCTTTTCTTAACTGCCTTTGCACCTCCTGTTAATGCTAATGCCTGTGAAACCTGCTCTGTCCAAAGAGCAAAGAAAGGTGTTCTGTGCTTTGCTGAAAGGCATCAGAGGAGAGAAAGTTCTGGATGATGCCACCAACTCAGCTGGATTCACCTAAGCCCTGAACATTTGCAGCTCAAGATCTTACACTGTCTGCCTCATGTATTTTTTTCCCCCTCATTTCCCTCTCCTTTTTATCTTTTGTCCAATGAAAATATCTCAATCATCAAACCACTGCACCTTGTTTCTTTCTGCTTGAAGCTTTGACCAGAGGGGTAAGTTAAAATATTACATATTTATGGTACTTAGAGAGGTGTTCCAGCTCCTGGAGTGGTGCATGAGGCAGTGTGTGGGTTCCATCCCTCCCCAGCCACAGGTGGAAAATGAAAGTCAGGAGCTGCCTTTCCTGTCTCAGCTGCTCTCCTCAAACAGAATCAGATCTCAGTGCCAACAAAAACAGCTCCAGGCTACACAAACGAACCTTCTCTTTTTTCTTCCCCAAAAGTGCCATTAAAATCAGCTCTAACACAGGACTGCTGGCAGATCTCTCTCCCTTGGAAAAACCCTGTGCAACTGAAGTGTCAGGGGAATGAGAAAGCCAGAACTGGAGAGAATTTCAGCCTACTGACTCTCTCAGTTTATAATGCTGGAGTAGTTCTGTATCCATGAAAAATATTGCATATTTCTGTGATTCAGGAGGCAAATACAATTTTTGTGTCCCTGTGCAAATATAGGTACACACTGATTGTATGCCATAAAAGATACGTACAAACACACTGTATTGCATGCGTTCATATCTGTGTAGACCTTTTTGATAACTCTAAAAAAAAAGGTTCTTGTGGTTCTGGAGATCTCACTTGTGTCACATTTGGAATCCCCAAATCAGAAGAAAAACTCAATTTTTCCCAAGCATAAAATCGCACTCATAATGCCGGGAGGTGCCTGGGCGGAGGCACAGTTGCAGCTTCTTGTTCTGGAATATCATCCTATTAGTGCATCCCAGCGTTCCCAAGGCATCCCCACTGCCGGGCTTTGAACAACCAGGAGCAAGCTATGGGCTGCAAAATACCAGAACAAAGATCTGTGCCAGGAGAGCAGATAGCAAAAAACCAAAATAAAGGAAACAGGCCGAAAATCCGTCTCCATACTGCCGCGCAGGAAGCCTGGCACTGTTAGGAACGTTCCTCGCACAAACCCTACAGCAGACATTTCCAGGTAGAAGTGCTTGCCGAGCCGCAGGAGCCCCGGAGGAGCGGCAGGAGCAGGGGCGGGCGCGGGCTCCGTGCGGATCTCCCTGGTTGTCACTAGAGGCCACCACCGGCCTTCGGAACGGAGCCGCCTCCAGCCCCGAGCAGAATCCCTGCGGAACTTCAACCAGGGCATAGAGTTTAGGCATTACGTAACAAAATTTCTCCTGTTATCCACCTTCCTGGCCCTATATCCACAGGAAATTTAGTCGCATCGCTCTTGTGGCCAAACGTTTAGGGAAATGTTTCTCTTCAGAGCCACCAGCCATAATTAAGGAGTTCGGTGCTGTGTACGGCGTGGGTTTGGAAGCAGTGGCAAGAAGAATGAGCTATCTTTCTAAATTCTGGCATCTGAGTCTTTGAGGACAGGGAGTGTTCATTATCCTTTTGAATTACACCCTTTTATATGACTGATGCTTGAGTATCTCAATTTTTAGGCAGTGATAGGCTGTAGACATTAAAGGAAAGGTTTCTTTGGTTGTGTTTTTATGGTTTTTGTTCTGTACAGTAGCAGAGGATACATTCCCAGAATGTATTGAGACTGTCTCTTGTGAGGTGAACGTGGAAGCAGAGCCTGGGTGCTGGAACAGCTTTCAAAAATTAGTAATTTTTCTTATTAATAAGACATAAGAATGTGTTTTCTTTCCTGCACAGGTAACTTTATGATAACAATGTCTGTCTGCTTGCAGCAACATTACAGATTTCCTGCTTTGAAATTGTTCTGGCAAGAGTCACTCCCAGATTTTTGTTTGATGCATTTGATGTTTTATTTTCTCATACATCAGTTTGGGGGTGCAGAGCTGAGCCAAAGCTGGTACTTCTCTAAAGGCAGCACACCTTTAACTTCTGTTCTAAAGAAGAACTGTAGTTTGTAGCTACTTCAGCCTGTTTGTTTCTCCATTTCCCTGCCTGCTCCAGCTAATTATGCCTCTTAATTGAAACACATATTTCCAAATTGTATTCCTCATTTTTGTTGCTTTCTATAGAGCCTAATTACAGCCCATCACATCAACTCCTTTGGACTTGTCCTTAGGACATTGAAAAGCCAAAAAATTTACCCCTGAAGTCTGTATAGTTATTGAAAGTGTCTTTACCACAGCTGGTGTTATGATTTTATGCCTTTAAGCTTCTGATGCATATTCAGACATTCAAAAAGCAAATTACCATGTCCAGAAGAAGCAGCCCTGCACCTGCCTCCCCATTAGGTCATGTCTCACCATGCCACAGGGACACTCCAGACTGTCCCACAGTGACCCTTCTGTTTCATGGAATGTTTTTGCAGACAATTGGTTTGGGCCAGCCCTAGACCAGAGCCTCAAGTAGGTCATTTCAGTGTAGTCACACAATTAAAGATATCGTAAAAGTTCAGCTTGAAAAGAATCAGAAATTTTACAGAGGGAGGAATGATGAGGAAACAAGATATGGTAAAACTTTAGTTGGGATTTCACCAAGCCAAATGTCCAGGTAGAGTCAATAATTAGGATGCTTTTATGGTACAATGCAAAACATGGGGGGACAGGTGGTGCAGCCTCTCCAGCATTATTCTTTCCTTGCTTCACTGTTTATAGATTCGTCCTTTTTCTAAATGATTCATACACAGGAACAGGCATCTCCTAGCAAAACTTTAGAAACCTTTATAGGTCAGGGTGTGGACATTGTGAAATGTTTTACCGGCTCTTCTACCTATTCTCTCTGCTTCAATAATCCATAGAACTTGTGGGTTTAGCAGTGCTATAAAAGCGAGATTTCTTTTCTTCTCTTTCTGAAATGACTTTGTTAATTTTGCATCCGCATTAACCAGGAAGGCAGAAAGCAAAAATTTTCATTCTACAGATGTGGCTGTTGATAAATAAGGCTGAACCCCAGCAGCGTGGGGCCAGCTCCCCAGAAGAATGTGTGATTAATAGCACAAACCATGACTGCATTACCTCATCGCACACTTCTTCCAGGGGATCAACACTTCACTTACCAAAGCTGCCTATTGTAATACACCTTAATAAGTTTTAACATTTCTACAAGTGAAATGAGCTGTGACTCATGCCCAGGCTGGAGTGCAGTCAAGGCTCTTGGAAATCATGCTGAGGATTATTCCGTGCAGGACTGCCTTAAATGGCAGGTGAAACTGCAAGGAGCCGGTTGTGAACGCTGATGGTTTCAGCCTCCTTTTATAGGCTGTGTTCCTGTATCTTGTTGGTTTGCAGAAGGATTGTTGCATCATTCACTTAGACTGAGAAATGCTGTTCTCTTCTGCTCGTGTTTCTTTGCTATCCTTTTCCATTTATGGGAAATAGAATTTATTCACTTGGAGGGTGTTGTTTTTAATGATACTTCGTATTTTTCAAAGCCCACGTTCTTTGTGCCTGGGTCTGTCACATTCTTGGTGTCCAAATGGCACTTCTGTGTGTTTGGAATACTGAGGGAGAACAAATATGAGCTGGCAGAGTTCAATCAGTTTCAATACAATGAATTAACAAAGTAATTTTTCAAGCCATACATCATCACAGTCCTGAATATTTCCTCCCCTTCAAGCCACTGCTCTGAAATCAGAGGCAGCACCACCTGTGCTCTTAAAGTCTCCCAAATACACAAAGCTGCCAGAGCCACCAGCACAGGGTTCTGTGCAGGGCTCATTTCAGTCAGGCTGCTGGCACAGCTACGTTGGAGAACATCATCTGAGGATGTGCAGGGTCCTGACCAGCCGTAAACACTTGGAATGAAGCAATGGCATTATCTCTTCTGAGCCATCAGACACTGCCAGGATTGCTGTGAGTGGGGAATGGCTCTTCAGGAAGTTGTATTATCTAATAGCTGGGCTAAGTAGAAGCTGTGAAGTGATGGATTCTAATTTAGTGGCTCTCAGTGACTTTCTTTGCAGCCTTGAGCGAGTTGTGTCATCTCTTTTTCCAATTTCTCAGGCAATAAAATGGGAATGATAATACTGCCCCCATTCATTATCTCCCTGACTTCATCTCTCAGCGTGGTGTGAGAATGTGATGTTAACAGTGCATGCAAGTGGTAAATATTAGCATCATTATTTATTATTTAGGGTGCAGACCCACCCTAAATACATTAAGGAATGCATAGCTTATCTACCAGAGCACAAATTCAGAGGTAATGAGTAACCACCAGACACAGGGCACACATGGCTGGTGAGACGGTGTCACGAGCTGTTCAACACAAAGGAGATCTGCAGGTGTACAGAGCATTCTGAAGCTGCGAAAGACTCTCCAGAAATAAGCAATTTTTTCCACAAACAAACAGAATGTGGTGTAACACCTCTTTGTATGTTTAAGGACTAATTGGTTTACTCCATTTGGTAAAAGACTCTTGAATGGCTGTGTTGGAGTCGTCAGTGCACGATGGTGTCAATAACAGAGTGAGCTGTGAGGATGATGCTGTGAGCTGCACTGGCCTGACCTGTACAGAGTGCAGCAGCACAGGTGTAAGGGAAGGCTAAAATCATCAGAGTGGTGGAGTGGAATGGGAATTCTGCTGCCTCTCAGCAGAGGAGGACAGGAATCCTGCTGCCTCTCAGCAGAGGAGGACAGGAATCCTGCTGCCTCTTCTCCAGCACCTCTCGGACCACAGGGCATGGGGAGCTCATCTCACCTCTGCAGAGGGGACACCAGGGCAGAGTAAAGCCAGGGCTTTGCTCAGGAATGTGAAATAAGGGCAGGAGTGTTCCATAAGGCGCTTCAATTATTTGCTTTTCTTTCTTCTTTCTTGTAGTTCGGCACAATAACCCAGCACAAAGCACATGCTTTGCTTTGATGTAGAAATAAGGGGATACTTAGAAGTTTTTATAATGATTTGTGTGACAGTGATGTGGCTCTGCTGTGTAAGTCTGATAAATGAACATATCTTTAAATAACACAGAAAATTGTTCAAGAAGAGCTGGACACATTTTGTCCAGATGCTGCAAACACCAGGTCTGGCTTGTTAGATCTGGTAAGCCATAAGGAAGGACACTCATAATTAGCCAGGAGTTACTAATCCTGTATTACAAGTTTTACCCAGTTTAAAGAAACCATTAGGTAATCCATCCAATGCTTTTGGGCTCTCTTTGTGCAACAAGGGTGGAGAGTAGGGGTGCGGGGGGCAAAGGGGGATCAGGAACTGGTTGGAACATGCCAGTAGCAGAACACTGTATCACAGAAGTGGACTTTGTTCAGTTTAATCTGCATTTCCTTTGAGATTTCCCCTTTCCTTTGTGAGTCCTGTTTCACAAGGCAGGTAACAGGAGCCCTTTTGTGAGAGTCCCTGGTGCGTGGGGATGATGGGACTGATGACAATGCCGCTCATGAATGCCAGACTGCCCTGCACACACAGGCGGTGACTTTGGAATGCAAATCCCTGACACACTCATTATGTTCCATTTGGCTTCTCTTCCTTCTGCCTTACACTCTTCCTCATCTAAACATCCTAATGGTATTTCTCTTTTCCTTGCCCAGATTTTATCTTTGCATAGCTCTGTTGCTGTCAGGGTCTGCTGCTGGCTTGGGCATTGGGCTGAGCTGAGAAAGGGAGGAAGCCTGAGTTTGGCTAAGGCTGACATCTCTCCCTGATGTTAGCGTGCACTGTAAACACCAGTCTGGCCTGACTGCAGAACCCTTCCCCAGAGACAGAGAACACTAATTTGGGACCAAATAACTGAGATGGTTGTTTGAATTACCTGGGTCATCAAAAAAGGATGAGTGTCTGGAAAAGTACTTATAGGATCTGAGGGAAAGCGTGTAAAGACAGTGCTAGAAAATTTCTCTCAAACTGCAGAATTAAGAAATATATCTGGGGGTCTATTTTTAGTAAAGTGACTTTGCAACACTCCTACTCATAACACTGTTTTAAATGAGGACATTGATAAGTCGTATATAGGAGAGTTGAATAGTTTTGCTCATGTAAATGTCACCTGTAACTTGTGTCTCCTCTTATTTTTTGTGTTTTTCCAACACTTGCTGTCCCTCCTGAAAACAACGAAGCTTTGGCTGTCTTCAACCATGTCAGTGACACTGCCACAGTGGACATACGTAAGGGAAAGGGAAAAAAAAAAATCAGATATTTCAAGAACCAGAATAAATAATGGATAAAAATTTATTGGCAGCAGTGAGGTATATGACGAGAGGCATAAGACCAGGAAAAAAAGGTTGAGAGATTATTCCCCTTAAATTATAGCTAATTTGCAGAGCGATAACTGAATCCCAGATGGATATTCCTGCCCTGGGGAGATGTGCACAATACATCTGTCACTAGCTCAGCCAGTCACTTTAATTCAACAGCTTTTCCTCAGCATTTTGGTGACTAGAAGCTCTTTAAACTACCAATGTCAGCTATACCCAGCTCAGTGTGGCACTTGGCAGTGTCGGGTGATTTGAGAGGCGCGTTCGCTCCGGGCTCGCGTTGGACCCGCGGCCCCCAGCCCACGGCGCGGAGCTGCTGCGGCAGAGCCGCTGCTGGCAGAGCTGCCCCTCAGGCCTGGGGGGGCAGCTCGTTGATGGTGGAGGACACCACCTCCCCGTTCACACTGTCGTGCACGATCGCTTTGAGCTTTCGGTTGCTCAGCCCAGAGTGTTCTGAAAGAAAAGAAAGTTTAATTAGCTAAGGAGTAATGCTGAGACGAGGTGATGCAGAGAAAGCCTCATTTACAGTCATTTGCCTGCTGCCTCCTCAACAAAGTTTTCTCGACGTGTTTTCCTTCAAGTCAATATTTGTTATTGCTCTGTGTGAAATGTGCTGCCAGAAAGTCACCCTGGGTCTGGTCCAGGTCAGGGCAAATGAATAATACAGGGAGAGCCCAGCCAATGCAAATCCAGCAGATTATCCTGGATGTCTGCAGGTCATGCCCATGCCAGAATATGAGTTTCCAGACATGCAGATTTTCGGTTTGCTCTCAAGCCCTAATGCTGTTTTAGTCACCCAGTGGAGTCTCCTTGCCTCCTCATATCCCAGGAAAGCTTTAGTCTGGAGCCTGAGCTGTGTGTGACTGGCAGGGCTGGGGCTCAGGCAGCCCATGGGCAGGCACAGCCCAGTGGGCTCTGCAGTGAGCCCTTCACAGCAGTCAGCAACTGCTGAGATGCTTCTCAAAGTCCTGCTGAGCCTGCCATGCACACCCTCCACAGCTCACTCAGGTGAGGCTGAAACTGCCCGCAGGAAAATTTGATTGGAAATGACAGTAATTAAGAGTCACTACAGAGAACAAAGTAAGGAACTTTTTACCTTTAGTTTCAGATTTTCTTGCTGTCCTGTGAAGATAAGGAAATAGAGAGACGATAATGTTACACTAATTTCAAGAAGTTATTCATCCCCTTCTCACTGTTTCTAAGGAGATCTCATCCCACTATGAGATACAATTTTAAAAAAAGAAGGAAAAAGAATGATGCTTTTATACCATGTGAGCTTTCCCTTTGGTAGATGCTCTCACTGGAAACCATCCCTGAGCACATTCACTACTGCTCCCAGGGACAGGTGCGTTGGTTCTTGTGTATTCAGAGATGTTCAGGTTGATCCCAATTTAGTTTCTGACAAATACCCTCACACTTGGGGTCACTCTGTCCTGCCTGTCTGAGAGTTGCAGTTCTGAAGGCTGCTGATCTTCCTTTTTTGGCTTTATATAAATTAGATGAGAGAATAAAAATGAGTCCAGTGTTCTCCTATGCTGAGATGGCCATGCTGTGGGAATGGAGAATTAATTTTTTTTTTTTTTAAATAAAAAGTTATATTAATTTAGGTAATCCAAATTACATGGATATCAGTGTCTCTGTACTCTAAGTAGCTCCGGCTTTTTACTATGATCCGTCACATTAAAATACCAACCCTTGATG
This sequence comes from Sitta carolinensis, assembly GCA_032173965.1. Lineage (NCBI taxonomy): Eukaryota > Metazoa > Chordata > Aves > Passeriformes > Sittidae > Sitta > Sitta carolinensis. The sequence goes on from CM063307.1 coordinate 2,730,364, forward strand.
TAGTATGGGACTCACAAGCTTTGCTTAAGCATAAACAAACAAACAAATAAATAATCCAAATATGAGGACTCTCATCTGTTCCAGTCGGGGCAGCTCTGCCTTACCCATTAGCATTCCCTTCCAGCAGCAGGCGGTACGTGGAAATTTCCTTTTCCAGGCGCGTTTTGATCCCAAGGAGAACCTTATATTGGTTATTCTGCTGCTTCATGTCATGACGAACCTGGCTCAGCTCTTCCTCACACCTGGAGATGATCTGCTGCATGTTCTGAAGTGCAGCAGCGTAGTAATTCCGGGTGTCAGCCAAGGTGTCTTCCAGCATGTGTTTCTGACGGGGCAGATAATACCAAGACCATGATTATTATTTATGTGGTAGATACAACACAGAAATACCAGCAAATTTGGTCTCTAGCTAGAAGATTGCAAAATTAAGGCTGTGGTAATTTAAACACTTATGTATTTGCATAACTATTCTTGTGAAGGCAGCAGAACCACAAAGCTGTGCCGTGTGTGCATGAGAGGCAAAACTGAATCATTTACCCCTGCCATATCCGTTCTGCTCACAGCTCTGCTCCTGAGACTGCTGTCTGTCCTGTGCATTCAGCATGAACTGTCCAGAATTGCTCCAAAGTCTCCAGGGCTCTGGAATGTGATCTTTAGCCTGTGTAAGAGCTATATAATATTTGTGAAAGTTTCCCACCAATATTTTTCACTGTCTGTTTCATGCCTTATAATAGGGCTTGCAAACAGGAACTTTGTATTCTTTGTGTTACTGTCTGTCTTCTGGACACATTTTCTTTCTAGACCTGGAGTCAGCTATCCCCTCTCTTCTTCTTCTTCTACTCATATTTTGTTGTAAGAAGAGGCATACATTTTTCACTTCCTGGTGACGGTTACTGAATCGATTTTGCATATTTTGGCAAAGTCAAGCATGATCTCAGTCAAGCAATAAAGTTATGCTAGGCTATGGATTTAAATGGAGAATTGGTCCATGACAACTTCTGAGAATATACGGGGTGAGTGAGCAGCCCAAGATGTCTGCAGCAGATACCTTACTAATCTGTGCCTGCAGCTCGATGTCCAGGGACTGCAAAGTCCTCCTCAGCTCCTTGATCTCGTTCTCGTTGCGCTGGATCTGCTCAGGATTAGGGGTTGCTGCCAGGGACACTGCTGCACTCTGGGGAGCAGAAGCAAGAGAAAGGCTCACAGACTCTGCTTAGGCAGCTACAGCCACGGGGGCTTGGAAATGAGCTGTTACCTGTTCTTTGTACCAGTTGTCCAGGCTTTGACGATTCTTCTCGATTATGGCCTCATAATCTTCTCTTATTTCTGCCAGAATCTTGCCTAAGTCTGCAGGAGGGGCCGCGTTTACTTTTACATTGACTTTGAAGTCTTGTGAGGAGCGATTGGCTTCCATATCCTGTGTTAGCAGAGGGAACAAGCAAACTTCTTTACGGAAGTAGAAAGTTTTCAGAGAGTCACAGAATCCTAGAGAGGTTTGGGGGGTAATTGTTATATATACATTAAGTTAACATTATTAGGAAAATTTATATTTTGATAATACTCGGATGTGACTTAAACCAGTGACATAGTTGCTTCTGTGGCAGAACTCAAAAACATGCAAGAAGATCTTTTCATAGAATGTTTCTGGAAGAAATGGACTCAATGAAGAAGCACTGACATTTTTTATTTATTTACCTATTAGAAACCCCAAACCCTGATGAAAATCTAACAGTAATTTCATCTTTCTTACCCTTTATGTTAATATTTATGGAACTATAACTAAGTTTACAGGAGAGTAATGTAAAAGTTCTATGTAATTGTTAAAGGAATAATTGGATTAAAGCATATAATTACTGTGTAAACAACATAATTACAGGACCAGTCGGGCAGGTAGGGTAACATTCCTTTTGGAGTAGCACAACCTGTGCCTGGTACCATTTTCAAAGCACTCAGGCAAAGGAGCTTTCGGGCTATGACATCACGGAATACGGATCAGCTGGACACGGGGATGGCTCTGCTGGCCCCTGTGTCCAAGAACTCTCCTGGGCTGCCGGGGGTCACCCAAAGGCAGCTGCCACTGTGCACCCCCTGTGTTCTCTGCTCTCATAACCCACAGGCACTGAGCAGGACGTTTGGGCCGGTGTTAGGTAATAACTGCAAACAACACCAGATCAAGCGAAACCAGCGTGTTTCAAGCAGTGGAATTATAAATGTGGGAATAACAGAGAGCACTGAGTATAGCTCTGGAAACTTCAGAGTAGTGTGGCTTTTGAGAATTATCTAATTACTGTGCTTAGGATTTTGCAAGAATGAGTAATTTTGCCTGACTTCACCAACCATTCTTTTTAATTTTGATCCTTTGAGAATTTGAGATCTGTTTAGCTCAGGTCAGCCTGTTCTGGGTGACCCTGCTTGAGTTTAAGGGGTTGGACAAGGGGGCCCAAAGAGTTCCCTTCCAACCCTCAACCCCTCCATGCTTCTGTGAGTACGGGAAATGATATATTCAGAACTGAGGAAAAATCTGTGATGAATAAAGCCTGGCAGCACTCTGAATTTATAGCTAAGTCTTTCTGAGAACATTTCTGTCCAATATGTCAGTTATTATTAGCTGTGTATGACAGATGGGTGGGAGAGACTCCAGCAATCTGTTCTCTCTGAAACCCCAGTGTAATTGGTAAAGCAGACACAGACTTTTGGCCTCACCTGACTCTCCTCAGCTGCCTCAGAAACAGGATTAGGTCCTGAATCATCAATCCCACTTACAGACTGTGGGTCTTGCTCAGTTAATTACATGGTACTAAAGATTTGTGTGATAGGATTTTACCAAGTGGAACTTTTTCTACCTCCTCATGGTCTTTCCTCCTGAGGATGTGCTCTTCTCTCAAGCCTTCAATTTCCATTTCCAGGTCTGTGGTAATAATGGTCATGCCATCGAGCTCCTTCCGCAGGTTCTCCACATCCAGCTGCACTCCCTGCCTGCGACACTTCTCAGCTTCGTATCTTTGTGAGGAAAGAGGAGACACAACGTGCATGTTGAGAACTGCCCCATCCAGGCTCTTGTACAAGGAGACCTAGACTTGCTTAGTCTTTGTAGGGAACTAGAGAGAACAAACAACCAAAGAAACCAATTCTGTTTCTAACATGTTATTGAAATATTTTTGAATAGTCTTAACAATAAAATGAGTTTTATTGGTTTTGTATTTAATTTTCCTTTCTCCCTCGTAACTCTTCCTATATGGTAGAAAATATTTTTTTTTTTTTTCACTTCTCTTTTTGTATGTTAACATTCACCAGGTTGTGAAAGCTTTGAGAATACAATTCTCTGAAAACAGTATCAGCAAGCACTGATTACTGTAGTTTTTCCAAAGTGGTAACTTTTGAGTCCTTCAAAAAACCAAGAAAAATGTGATGAAGCCAGTTCCTCTCTAACCTCTCACAGTGTCTGTAGTGAGCAAAGGCAGGGAGATGCTGCTGTGTCTTCCCTTGGGCATGGGAAGCACTTTTGCTCCTCAGCATCTTTCCCTTTACTCTGTATTTTGTGGGCTCTATTGGTGCTTCTGCATTCACCCAATAAACCCAGCCTGAGCCCCATCCCTCAATAGTTCCACTGGTTCCTTTTGTGACCCTGCTGACTGCTAATGAAAGGCTGGCAGTGCTAAGATTTTCTGAGTTTGTCACAATATTACCAGAAGCTGAGATATTTTTTATAGCTGATCACCAACTGCTAGAAATAAGAAAAATTTTCCTGATTCCTAAGAAGTCTTACTTACAGAAGTGTCAAATCCTTTTCTTTGGAAAGATCTGCCTGGAAATGTTCTGTACAAACATTTTGTCTTTCTAGTTGATCTGAGAACTCTCTTTCAATGTGCTGAAAATCAGACTCTGCTGGAAGCCTGTGATGCCCCAGCTCAGCTACTGTGCCCAAGGCAGGGAACTCCAAACAAGGACAGATGTTCCCTGCAGAGCTGGACAGAAGAGGTGCTAAGTCCAGGAAATAGATTTGGGCTGGACTGGGAAGTGCAGTGCTTAGAGGGGATAATTTGTGATCTCAGATGACAGTTTTAAGTGCCTTTTGTCACAAGTATCAAGTGTCTGCTGTCAAACCTGCTCATCAGGACCTGCACTAAGTATCATAAACAGGGTGACTCAAGGTTCTTCAGCAATCATTTGTGGGTTTTACATCCTTTTGGTTTTTTTAGCCCCTGTTCTACGTTGGTTTTATTCATCTAATATCAACAGAAAACCTCAGTAAAATCGCTTCCCTTTGTATTAGCAAGAAAAAGTAATGTTTATCTTAAACCTCTTTCAAATCTAATGAGGAAACCAAAGAGGAGCTTACTTGAGCCTGAAGTCTTCAGTTGCCATGTTAGCATTATCGATTTGTAAAAGGATGCTGGCATTGGTGATCTTGCTATCCTCAATCTGGAAAATAGAGAGTCCAACAGGAGAGTTGGTGTTGCCATGGGGTGACAGTAAAAAATCTGTGCTGGTTTAGCCTCTTTGCTGTTCATAGGAAGCATCTAAATAGTGGAATTCTCATGCTAAGGAGATCATAGGAATAAAAGCAGTTCATTTTCCTGATTCACCTAGGTGTTCTGCAATTTTTGTCCATAATCTTACTTTACTCTTTTTCTTACTTTTTTTGAGGGTATGAACCAGGAGGCATCATCTTATTCCTGGCCAGGTAGAGGATAAGAATTTCATTACACAAACTTCATGGTCTATTACAGAGTAACAATCACTGCCTTCCTCTGGTTTTGAGACTGGATTCTGATCCTGTTCAGCATTGCTGACAAAGCTGCCTTGGGCATCTTTAGGGCAAATTTCAGTAAGAACCATTAAGCTGTGTCTGAATACAATCAAAATACTGGAGTTAATGTTATGCTAAAAAGTAGCCTGTGCATGAGCACCCCACTGAGCTGGTTGTGATGCACAGCCAGTGATGGTGGCAGGACCCTCAGCCCACCACAGACTTCAGCCTGGAGCTGCATGCACAATAATATTGTCATGTGGTTGTGGGCCATTCAGTTCACCTGAATTCACCTTCAGTTCACATTCATTCGCCTATAGCTGCTCTGAACCGACCAGCAGCACAGAGTGATTAATTCACATGTCTAATTTTGCTTTGGGATTTGAAAATTGCCCTAAAAAGTGCAGGATGAAGCACAGTCTCATTCCTTTGGTGCACTCAGCACACACTGGAAAGTGTCCCTGAAAGCATGGAATAGCTTTTAACTATAGATCTGAATGTGAAAAGTTCTGTATTCCACACCAAATCTTTGAAAGAACTTCAACAAGAACTCATACATAATTATCAGGAAATCATAAATGCAAGGCATCGTGTCCTTTTCTAACACAGAGGAAAGAGAAGTGTGGTCACCTTCCCTCAGCATCCACAGAGCAACCCAAGGGGCACTGTGGCTGTACAGAAGTCTTTTACAGAGCTCTTCAACACCTTGGAGTAAATTTCCCACACCTCAATGAATCACAAAGAAACAAGGAAATGACAAAATTCTCCTCAAGTGTCAAAGGTTCAGCTCTGTAGTGAAGCAGCAGGTGCTGTGGAATGTTTAACTAATCTGCTAACAGACTGTGCATTCCTGTGCAATTAGCAGCACACCTCGGATACTGCCCTGGGACACGATCAGGGCCACCTCAAGAGCTATGACAATACCATGAGTGCGTGGCTGCCTGGAACTGGTGACAGAGAAGAGGCAATTCTTGAATCCAGCCTTGTAGAATGTACAAGGCAACGAGAAAACAACGTGAGTCCTTCAGCTCAGTGTGGTGTAGGGAATTGCTGTGTGACTGTGTGATCTGAGCTCTGCTCAGTGCTTTGCCCACTGCCCTGCAGCCCCTGGTGCTCTGCAGCCAGCAGGGATCTCACCAGTTACCTCTGACAGCCTCATGGGATTCCTGACTGCAGCCACCAGGAACGTGGCTGCATCTCTACTACCAGCCTGCAAACTGTCAGCTTCATTAAGAACCCCCACATTATTGTATAGGAAATGCACTCCAATTCTTGCCCAAAACGGATTTTTCCAAGAAGGTTTCCTGCACTGACTTTACCTCTCATGTCTCATGTCCTTTGTCCCATTTCTCTGTAGATCCCTTTCCTTATTTAGTGGAAAAAGATGTTTGAATGAGACAGTTACCTGAAGAACAGGTGCTGTTTAATGTGTATCTGGGTTAGGATGGAGTCAGGCTGGAGCAAGGCTTTTCCCAAAACTTTTTGCTCCATCAGGCATTCATCCTGAATTCAGGTATTCAGAAGAGTGTGGTTAAAAATGTAGGACCCAAATGATTATATGCCTCCAAGTTCAGACAGGCTGCATATCACAGACATTCTGAATTACTGGATATAGGGCCTTAAATTTAGTCTAAATTTTATTTTAGGTACTAAATTAGTTTCACCTTTTAAATTAACTTTTAATTAATTTAATTATGGTTAATAATTAGATATTTTCACTCATTTTACTGGCAGACATGCTGCTAATTGCAATATTTTATAGAGAAAGTAAAAATTCTGGGTTCAATCACTGAATTGTCACCTGTAAATGATCCTTTCCTGGCCCTTCCTTCCACATCCAGGACAGCCACCAGCCTCCAGGTGTCTGTGGCCAGGGACAGCTGTTTAAAGGGTGAGTGTTAAAAATAAGAAGTTTGGGCACAACCTATTCAAAAGTGAGGGCTTTCCCCCTATCAGCATCATGGTTTTATGCTTACTGCCTTCCTAAATATTTTTTATTTACTAATTCCAAATCAACCTGAACATATATGTGTTCCTGATGAACAAGTTCTTATTTCTCTTTCTGTTAAAAAGCAAGGTGCCCAAGTGCCAGGTCTGGGGACAGTGACCTTTCTTTAGCCTTAAAACAGAAATGGGTGATGACAGTTCTGGCTCTCCATACACAGGCTGTGGTCCGAGCACCTCATCCACTGCCTGGAGGCAACACTTTTGGCTGTGAGCATGGAGTTTGATTAAGTCCTTGCCCCCAATCAACAAAGATGTGAATTAATATAATTTCCAAGCCTTTTCAAAAAGAATTTATCAGGATCTTGAAAATGCCAAGTAATTGTATTATAAAAAGTGGAGGGCAAATTATAACATTGCTATTGGAAGAGCTTTGGGTTTTGCCTCATATGGGTATGTAAAGGTAATTACACTGATTAGTCACACAGATGGTTACAGTGCTAAGGATGTTCATTATGAATACAGATTAATATTATGCTTAAATTTGAAGACACGTGAGTTTGGGAGATTGAAAGAGTTACTGTTGAACATTAATATTAACTACTGGCAGGAACCAGAAATTCTCCTTTTAATTATAGTGAAAACATCCACAAGGAATTTGTCACTGCTATTTTCTTAATTACAATGAAGTATTTTTCCATCTGATTACATAAGCTCATTGGTCCCCAAACTCCTGTAGTTTCATTGTCTGCTACCACAGGAATCAAAGAGCTGGAATGCCCCAGTCTGTCTGGAGACAGCGGCAGGAGAGAGGCAGGCTCTGCACTCCTCCTGCTTTGTAATTTGCTCAAGACCTGTGCAGTCAAAAAGACCAAGTTCTGCCAGCAGCAGTTACTCAAACCCCAGTTTCAGTACAGAAAGGAACACTTGGCAGCACACGGATCCCTTTATTCTGCCAGCCTCTGCAGAATCCCCCTCGCCCCCTTCCAGCCTTTCTTGTGCCCAGACTCCTCCTTGTGAACCCAAAGGATGTTTATGCCCAGGTCCTGGAACTACCTTCCTGAGGATTTCTAACATTTCAAAGGTTTTATTTAACTGCTTTAAAGGAAAGCCATCAGCATAAAGGAGAACCCCGATTCCTTAGAAGAGCACAAGAATGACACAGTCCCAGCTCTGACTTACCTGTCTTTGCATGTCAGTGACGTTTTGCTCGTACTGGTTGAAGTCATGCCTCTTTCCATGAGACTTTGTCCTGTGCCACTCTAGGATGCAGCTCTCCAGCTGAGCGTTGGCTGCTTCTAGGGCACGGACCTTGTCCAGGTAGGCAGCCAAGCGCTCATTCAGGTTCTGCATAGTCTGTTTCTCATTCCCACCCAGGAAGATGCTTTCCCCATAGTGCTCGCCGAAGCCTCCCCAGGCTGCCCCTCCTGCAGCCAGCCAGAAGGGTCTGGCAGAGAAGGAGGGATGTGTGCTGCTGGCACCACCATCTGCACTTGATGTTCTGTAAGAAGTTCCTTGCTGGGCCAAACCACACCCTGAACTACTCCTGAGGGACCCAGAAAAAAACTGGAAAGGGCCTTGGCTGGTGCTCATGCTTAGCTCTGTGTGAATCGAACCCCAGGTTTGGCTGTCTAGCACTGAGCAGCCTCTTCGCCTTCCCTGAGCAGCTTTATGCCTTTTCCTGTGGGAGTTTCCCTTCGATGAATGACTACAGCAACAAGATTGTGTCATCACGAAACGTGCTTCCTCTTGGTCAATTCTGAAGCATTTATGAGCCTGCACGCTGTTGTTGTTTGGAATCAGCTACATACCGGGTTGCTTTCCTTTCGCTTGTTTGGGTTTTTTTTTTTTTTTTTTCTTTTTCTTTTCATATGATAATAGTGAGGTGTGGCCAAAATCCGTAGGTGTGGAACAGGATCAGCTCTGCCTCAGATTTCTCTCTAACCCTGTAGTTAGTATGTTATGCTTTCCTGCTCATGAAGAGAATAAATGGGAAGCTGGGGCAGGGATGGGGCTCTGTAGATACTTTCTGTGGTAATTCTCAGGCTATAGAATTACCCGTGGATCCTCACATCTGTGGATTTTCAAATGCAGTGAGTCCTATCAGCTGTCAAACAGCTTAGTGACCAAACAGCTTCAGCCTGTGGGAGATTTGAGGCTTTCATGAAGTCATCCAGCTTCAAAAATTAAAAAACCTCCAGTCCAGAGTCATTAATGCCCAGCTATTCCCCTCAGCTGCACATTTCCAGCGGAAATACATGAGAATTACATACTTTTATACTGATTTTCTCATGATTTGAGGTGCAGTCCTCTTTCAGTGGTCTCATCTCAATAGGCAGCAATGAAAAGATTTCTTGCTGTTCCCAGCATTAATACTACTAAAATATTTATCTTAGCTATAGAAAATATTTACATGATGAATTTGTAACAGCACTCAAAAGATTCAAGTAATTATTTAAAGCTACCAGCCCTAAAAATAAACTGGGCAATCATGCAGAAATAATCTTTCTCCAAAGTCTCAGTAACTTCTTTCTGTCAGACTGTATCCATCAAACAGGGAAAGGTCTGGGGTGGTTGTTGCAGATTGTCCTATTCTTGTGTGCTGGGGAGTGTAGACTGAGGAGTGGTCCCGTGGCATCTGCTGGGTTTAGTGGGTTTGCCTCGTCTTGTTCTAGTCCTGAGTCCTACGGCTGAGGGATGGGATAGAGGAGGCAGATTTGGGAGGAGGCAGGGAGCTGAGTGGGCACAGGCTCTCCTGGAAATGCTGCAGCTGGTTTCCTTACCTGGGTGAAGGCAAAACCCCTTCCCCAGGGTCTGCCCTGGCCTTGCTGCTCATCCTGAGTGGCGATCTCAGGGAGACTGCACGGAGCAGAGTTACACTGTCCTGGCAGAAACAGGAAGGGTTGTCTTTTCCCCCGTTTATTCCATCTGGAATGCTGCAGCAGTAAGGAATTGCTGCACTCCAGCTTCCCCGGTAGCTCCCGGCCTCATCCCTGCGGGAGCAGCATTCGGGCTCCTCCTGGCGGCTCGGGCTCGGCTCTGCTCAGCGCCGGCTCATTCCCTGTTCCCCAGCTCCCTTTACATTGAGCACATGCTCCTCTTCCTTCCTCAGACACTTCCTTCGGTAGAAATCCTATCATTTCTAATTATTTGGGGAAAGAAATCACTGCAAATACGGTTTTCCAGTGAGAACAAGTTTTGGCTCTCCCCAGATATTCTGGTTACAATCACTATCTGTAGCTGCAGTCTGGAGTCAGCCCAGCTGCTGGGGAGGAGGATGAGCTTGAAGCATCAGACAAAAACTAAGGTCCTACCTTGGAAAAAATCCTAAATTATAATAGAACTTATGACATCCTGCAGATCTCACCAGAGATCAATTTCAGATTGAATTTTCAATTTAGCAAACCGGTATCTATGAACTATCACACCGAGATGAATTACACATGGATGTACAGAATAGAATGTGAAATAAAATGAATCCTCTGTTTCACCTGAAATTACTCCATGGAATTCCCACCCTGTCTTGCAATGTGAGACACCACAGAGCCTCTCAGTCCTGAGAATATCATGGAATTACCACATCATGAAAACCAGAACTGTATTTTCTCTTGCAATTAATCCAAAGTACCAGGTGATCTGGGACGTGGGAAGTGCTTCCTCTGAAGCTCAGCCTTTCCGAACTGGAAAAGCTGCCGTGCAGTTTTGATTCACACATGTCGAGGATTGATGAAAAAGACCAACCAACTTACTTCAAAATCTGACACGACTCTTTGTCAGACTGCAATGCTGAATTTGGCTTTAGTCGCCTCTTGAATCCAGAACAGAGAATGGAAGTGACACTCGCAGTAAGGAAATAAACTGTTGTCAGCAGATGGCACCCTTGGATGGGGACTGCTCTGCTCCCTGGGAGATGGGTTGCTTCCTCTGGGAATTGTGCTCGTCTTACTGAATTGGAACATGGGAAGCAAACTGAGCTGAATTTCAAGGCTGCATTTTGAATACAGGCAGAATATTTGGACAACTGCATTATACAGGTCAATGTCCTGCAACAATCACTGATCGATTCAGCTCCTCCATCTGGAAAACAAATGGATGGACAGCTGCCTGAGCCTGTAGGAATTCCCTCTCTTGCTGTTTGAGTGACACAAGCCATAGTCACCTAGGTTTTGGATCAGGAAAAAAATATCATTTATACCATTTGGTTTTTCTCTTTAGTGGATTGTGATGTTGCTTTTCTGCAGTTTGCCAGAACCTCTTCTGAAGTCCTTCCAGTGGGAAGGCCAGCAGGATGTGCATTTCTTACCAGCAGCACCAATGACCTCAGAGACAAACTGGTGGTGCCAGCAGTGTATAGTTCTTTTTCTTAAATGTCAGAAAATAGAAGACACAAAAATAACATCTCTAAGGAGCTTGGAAGGAAAATAAAATATGTAATTCTAGAAATTATATAATTTTTTATATAAATTATATATATAATTTATATACATTATATATTTATATAAAATATATAATATAATATAATATAATTTATAAATATAAATATAATTTTTATATATAAATTTATTAAATTTATGTGTAAAATTATATATATATATAATTTTATATATTATACAAAATGATATGCAGATACTGTAATATGGATTGAATGCCCAGTGATGGGGCTAAGAACACCTTTTCCAAACACGTTATGTGAGCAAAGTACAGTGCTAGGTAACTGCTTTGTGTGCTTCTGGGATTCACCAGCTCTTAAAGGTTTATCAGCTTCTCTTCAGTTCCAGTGCTGGGGATCTGTAGCTGGGAGAAGGTGGTGTGGCTGAAACAGCAGGCACAGCAGTGACAAGGGCTGGGGTGTTCTGATGAGTGAAAACCAAAACTTGCAGCAAACTCTGAGCAATTCGTTTCACCTGGACTGTGTCTGCTGCTTCCTTAGGAGCTCAGGGAATTTGCCTTGATGCTGCAGGCAGTGCAGGAACACGAATATCTGCATTTTTTTCACAGATGCATTTTATTTGTGCATGAATTGCAACCCCGTTGTGTGGAATTAAGAACAGAGATCTTAAGGATTTTTTATGTTGTCTTCTCTGTTTTTAACTGATACCAGCTCCAGATGGCTGGCAGAATCTAATGGCACTTTATCTGTCCATCTTTATTATTATTTTAAAAGTTATTATTGTTATTGCTGTTATTATTAGCAGAGTATCCCCTGGTTGGGTTCCAGCAGCCCATGTGGGCTGTGTGTGGCAGTACCACAATGGCTCTAAAAAACACCATTAGACGGGAATTTATTTGCAGAAGCAGAACAGAAGCTTTATTGTTAGGACACAACAGAGCACCAGCAGAAAACAGGCTTGGCTCTGTGACCCAGCGAGCCAGTGCTCATGTACAAAGGCAGAGCAAATCTAAGGAAAGACATTCTTGGATACATTCTTGTGATTTGGGGAAGTGAAAGGCTCTTTCTCTCAGCATTAGCCAACGTGGAGGCTGCACTGCATCCTTGGAGGGATTTGGTATTTCTCAATTAGAATCTCCTGTCACGGGTAGAACCAGATTTTCCATCATCTTCCGTGCCAGAGCGAACTCTTCCACCGCTCCCATATACTGTTGTAGGGGGAATAAAAAAAATTAAATAGGGAATAACAATCCAGTTAGGCCCTGCCAAGACCCTGAGGAGCTGAATGATGAGGCTGTGTTTATTTGTTTCCTCACAAGATCTTTCACACATCAAAGGCAGAACTGGCTTTATGTCTGATCCACTTTCCCTCCTAGTCCTCATCCAGAAAACCTTAGGAGTGCACATCAGATATGGATTTGGAAGCATCTTTGTATGTTATGTGAATCAGCAGAGTAACTTAAGAATCTTTGGGAGATTTGGGTATTTTAGAATCCCATGAGCAGTTCATGCAATAGTTTTGGAAATCTACTGGTTTCAAAAATGCACATAAAATAAAGTATTATATTTTTGTATCTACATGGTACAGAACATGCTCATTGTGGGGAGAATGAAATGTGGTAGTAAGAAGAAATCCAGGGCTAAAAGGTTTATTTAATCCTATTTTGCCTGTTCATTTCAGCCCCTCATTAAATAAAAATGTTTCTTACCATCCTTGGGGTTCAGTCCTGACAACCTGCAGAAAAGAAATATTTGATTAATGACCATTCCTGACCCTGTCCCATGAAACCATTGAACCATTTAGGAATCTGTGTGGACAGCCAGGATTTCACATGGCTGCTCTCAGTGGCTGGTTCTGAGGTGGTGCCAAGGTGCTTTCCACTTTGAAATCCACCTGTGTACTTGAGAGGGAATGGGAACAGTGGTCAGACCAGTTCCTTATCCTGAGGTGTCTCCTTATACTGCTCATCTCCTCAGAATGCCTCTTCTAGAAACTAAATAAGGAGCTGACTCTTCCTCAGAAATCAAAAGTAATTCCATGTATAGATCAGATATGAGAAATGGGCATGAAAATGTAGATTTTACTGAGGTAAGCCGGAGTCTGTTCCAGGCTCTTTTCTAGCTGGGGATTCTGGTGTGTGAGGAGGAATATTTCCACCTCTGTGTACAAACAGAGAAAACCAGTAGCTAAAGAAATACTGGGAGCAGGTTTTTATAGGTTGTCTCAGGCTGAAGGTTTTAATTCCAGTGCAACCAGGGGATTAAGCGAGACATTTATAGGGGGCCTGGTCCCTTTTGTAATTCATCATGGTCGAAACAAGTGGCATTTGTATTTTCAAATCCTCCACATCCCTGATGTGAGAGCTTGAGCTATGGCAGTGCCGGGGGCTCTGCCGGGCACCAAAGGCTGTGTGTGCAGGGAGGGTGATGAGCCCTCTGGAGTCAGCCTGGCAGCCCCAGCTCCACAGAGCTGTTACCCTTATCTGCTCATCGGGACCGCGACAGAGACATACTGAGAGTCCTGGCCCTCCAGCAGCTGGCGGTACGTGGCGATCTCCTGCTCCAGGCGGCTCTTGATGTCCATGAGCATTTTGTACTCCTGGTTCTGGCGCTCCATGTCGCAGCGCAGCTCGCCCAGCTGCTCCTCCACGCTGGTGATGAGGGCCTGGATCTGAGCCAGCTGCGCGCAGTACCGGCCCTCCGTGTCCCGCAGGTTGGCCTCCAGCCCAGCTTTCTGAAGAGCAATAATGTCAGAACAGGTTAGAATGAAGTTTGTCCCACGGAGGGGGAGTGCAGGAGAGGTGAGACAGCGTTGGAGGAAGGGGACAGTGTGAGGCAGTTCCCTGTGGAGTGCTGGGGCAGCTCCGTACCATGCTGAGCTGCGACTGCAGGTCGATCTCCAGGCTCTGCAGGGTGCGGCGCAGCTCCGTGATCTCTGACTTGCTGGTCTGTATCTGCTGGGTGTGGGTGGCAACTTCACGGTTCAGCTCATCAGTCTGAAAAGAAATACAACTGAAAATCACATACAAACGTATAAAAAAAATCAATCATTTTGAGAAAGGGAGGTGGGGGCCTGCCAAGGCTGTAATGCTGAGGCATTGCTGTGCTGTTCATTGCTGGGGCCATACCTGGGTGAAGAACCAGGCCTCAGCATCCTTACGGTTCTTCTCAGCCAGAGCTTCATACTGTTCCCTCATCTCAGCGAGAACTCTGGTCAGGTCGATGCCAGGAGCCGCATCCATTTCCACATTGACTGTTCCACTCAGCTGGTTCGAGTACTCTTTCATTTCCTGCATAGGCAGAAGGCAGAGGACACAGAAAGATCAGGCTCTCTCCTCTAGCACTGCTCCTGCTCCCAGCAATCCATGCTGTGGTACAGTATCTGTTTTATCAACCTCCCTACTCTCTGTGTACTCACACAGAACACACTTATTTACATGTGACTTACATGGATGTTTCATTTACAAGTGATAAATTCCCAGGGGGAGTGATCTCCTCCCTGCACTGTCAGGACTCTCACCTCTTCGTGGTTCTTCTTCAGATAAGCCAGCTCCTCCTTCAGGGTCTCAATCTGCATCTCCAGGTCGGCTCTGGACAGGGTCAGCTCATCCAGGACGCGGCGCAGGCCGTTGATGTCGGACTCGACGCTCTGGCGCAGGAACAGCTCGTTCTCATACCTGCAGTTCAGAAAAGGAACAAGCACTGGGATGTGTCCGAGTTTGTATTCAGTAGAGCTATAAAATGATCATGAATAGGAGGAACAGTGGGCTGTAGATGAAAACATACAGATTTGGAAGTGTAAAAGCAATAAAGCTGCTTTTTTCCAATATTAAGCTATGGCATAAGGAAGCACAGACAATGCCGTATGATTTTGTTCCTGAGGAGGGCATTTCACCTTGCAGAACCTAATAATGATTGCTGATTATCATCAGCAATAAAAACATTGTCACACAGGACAGGAGTTTTGCAGTGTTCTCCCAGATCTGGTGTTTAGGAAAGCAAAGGTGGGCCAGGGCTGCCTGGGACACAGGAGGGAAAGCAGAAACCTGCAGGTGCATTGCTGCAGGGAAGGCAGCTGCACACGGACCTTTATCATCTGTTGTAGTGCTGAGCCTGGGAGCTGGAAAAGCCCCACCTTACTCTAAATTTCAGACTCCAGCAGAGAACTGCTGCAGCCCCACAGCAATCTCTTCCTGCCCCTCGGTTCCTTCTAAGTGAAAATTCCACTTATTTCTGCCTTCTTTCCCCTGTGATTCAGGCTAGTAAAAATATTTGAGTATCAGAAAAAAAAGAAGACATGGGCTATAACTGATCATGCAAACAGCTCAGTGATCTGAATGCTGGGTTCTGTCAGATTTATACTCTGAACTGGTCCTTCATCAATGGATTATGATTGCCAGTGTTTTGGATCTGAAGTTACTAAAGAAAAAACTGTTTCGAGAGAGTGAAGACAGGCAAAGTGAAGACAAATGTGCTTCAGGTGAACTTACTTCAGTCTGAAGTCGTCGGCAGCCAGCCTGGCGTTGTCAATCTCCAAAATGACCCGGGAATTGTCAATGGTAGCAGCAAGGATCTGGCAATTAAGAAACATGGAGAAAGGTTCCCATGAATAATAGAAAAATATCTGATCCACATTCCATGAGTGAACCAGAGGGCTGTGATACCCTGTGAAACACGGATTAGATCCGTAATAGGGAAATGTGTTTGTACAACACCTGATCTTATCTGTAGCCAGGAGAATTATCTTTCCAGCCTTTGAGGCCTACCTGTCACATTCTTTACTATTTGATTCCTAGGTAAATAGATTGATAACACTAAACACATTTTGCTAACTTTTACTGCAATCATTTAAATTTCAAACCTCACATTGTTAGGATAACATATTTGGTGTTTAAATTGAGAAGAGGATACTATTTCCTGCTAGAATGCTCGGGACCTCAACGTATTTGGGATGAGGAATTTATTACTCCTTTTGTAATTATTCACTCTTATTTTAAAGACATGGAACATGCAGCTCCATAATTCTCTTACCTTCTTATAACTCCTCTACACATGAATGTCATACCTTATCTCGGAGATCTTCAATTATCTTGTAGTAATTGCTGTAGTCACGGGCGGGGCTGGTGGGAGCTTGTTTCTGGTACCAGTCTCGGATTTTCACTTCTAAATCTGAATTGGCCTCTTCCAGGGCTCGTACCTTGTCCAGGTACGAAGCCAGCCGGTCATTCAGGTTCTGCATGGTTATCTTCTCATTGCCAGAGAGGAGGCCATCACCACCACCAAAGCCACCGCCAAGGTCAAATCCTCCCCCAAAGCCGGAGCCCCCTCCAAAGCCAGAGCCTCCTCCAAAGCCGGAGCCCCCTCCAAAGCCGCAGGTTGCTGCTCCCCCTCCTAAGCCACAGGCTGCCCCCCCTCCAAAGCCTGTTCCACAGCTGCCCCCAAAGCCGTAGCCTCCTCCTGAAGAGGAGACGTACCTGGCCGAGGAGACGGAGACGCCGCGGCCGCCGGAGCCGCCGTGGATGCTCGGGGCCCGGTAGGAGCCCCCGGCGCGCACCGAGGACAGGCGGGAGCTGCTGCCGCCGGCGGCCCCAAAGCCACCGCCGTAGGTGGAGGAAGAGCTCATGTAGGAGGTGGCCATGGCTGAAGCGCGAGAGGGAAAGGAGCAAAGGTCAGGGATGCAGCCCGGCAAGAGAAGACACTCTGTGCCTTCACTGCCCTGGTGCCTCTTTTATATCCTCATGATGGGGTGTTGGGAGACAAACCCCACTGCAGCCCTCCCTCCAAAATTCCTCCTCCCTAGAGGTGAGGCCAACTATGATGACATTCCTGACAAGCAGTGCTGGCAGCACATCGCAGGGGCTTGGGGTTTCTTTTTTAATTAAACAAAAGGCATGAATCAGATGATGTTTTTTCTTCAGGCTATAGTTCTGAAACTTGGAGTTTACTTTTCTGACATTTAAGAATGGAAAAACAAAGTGAGTTCAGCCCCACCCACTTGCCTATTTACAATGCTCACCATGGCTACCTTCAGAAAATCAATTTTTTCTAAAAATGATGTTTAAGTAAAATTCTCCTTTTGTTGAAAAATGTATAATCATCCCTTCATCTCACCCATTATTCCTTCTTTTCTATCTGCATTTTTTCCCTTTAAAATTTTGGAATTGAATTTAAAATGTTCTTATTCGTGATTTTTTTCTTGGAACTAATACTTAGATTTTGGAGACTGAATTTTTAGTATAAAAAGCATCCATTTATGGCACTGTGTGAGGAACAATCAGCATCCACCAGTGTGCAAGGGAGAGTGAAAACAGTAAATGTATTAATCGTTGTGAAATAGCCCAGAAAGGCAACACAAATTGAAACAACTCAGTTAAAAGATTAAGTGCGGGAGGACTAAGATCCTGTTACTTTGGAAAATGTAAAGAGAATGGGTTTAGGTTAACACTGTTCTGATAGCAGTACTTGGGTTTAATGCCAAAGTGCACTAGGAAATGGAGTAGCATTTGAAAATAAGGCTTGAGAAACACTCAGATGAGTGACCTTAATCCTTCATTTAAAGCAGGAGTCTGAACCAGGAGAACATTACAGAGCTAATAATGATCAGTGAAATTCCGGAATTCGGTCAGGCAGCCCTGCTGCTCCCCGGGCAGCAGCGGGAGGTGAGGGCGGGAGCAGGGGCTGCCCCTGTGCCCTGTGAGGAGCAGGGCGGGCAGTGAGGCCGCCTGCAGAGCCCCTGCTCTCAGCACAGCACAGGGACCACCGATAAAGCTTGAAGGAGAAAACTGATCCCTTTGCTAAGAACATGAGAAGGGCAATGTTTTTAGCACGGTCTTTGACAGTACAGAAAGTGAGCTTCAAACTCAGGATGGGCATTTCGGATAAGCCAAGACTCGCAGGAGTTGTTGGAATAAACCAAGGGGGTTTCTGACATTTCCAGGGAATGCACAGCATTTTCACTCGATGTGCACTTGGGAGGGAGGAAATGGCAGAGTCTGGCTGTGAGGTGCCCTCTCAGGCTGGCTCTGAGCGCGGCCACTCACCGCAGGCTGAGCAGAGCACACGGGTGGGTGTTCACTGCTCGGAAACATGTTTCAAACTGATCCTGGCCCTTTGCCACAGCCCTTCAGTTTTGCTGCTAGGCAGATTAATGCTCTGTGTACCTTGCCAGATCCCTGTGACTCCAAGGGCTGGTGGCTCAGGAAACAAGTTCAAACAAGCCCTCCTGAAGATAAAAAATTGTCTTAAAGACCCCAGTAATGTCAGTGTCCTAAAGTGTGTGCACTGCCAGGGGCTGTTTAACCAAGAGAGCCCACAATAAGCAAATCATATTCCATCAAAAAACCCCAAGCTTAAAAACACCACAGAATTTAGTAGGAAACTTGGGGAGTTTTCACTGAGTCTTCTTTCACTCAGGTATGATAACTCCTTTGGAAGGTCAATGGTGAGACACACTTTGCTGCTTTCTAACATGTCCCAGGCATCATGATGGATCAGTATCAGATGAACACTTACAAGAACCAGGTAGCAAATTAAAGCTGTTCCTTTCTCTTCAGTATTTACCATTGAGAAGCAAAATAAATCAAGCATCCAATACAGATCATGCCCCATAACATAATTTAGACAACGATTTCTACAGCATTTTCTCCTTAACAAGCTGTACGAGGAAATAGAAGCCAATCACCTGCTGAAGTAGAGAAAAAAACCAAAGAAAGGCTCTTTAAAGCTTATTCCTTTATTCTGGTCTCACTACCTTTGCTCAGAGAGTCTTTATCCAATGTCTTGACACACAGCCTCATCCTTTGCACAGTCTCAGAATTGTACCTGTGGTACCTGAACTCCTTGGTTTGTCATCTTCCACAGAGCTTTCCTGGAAGACATTCCCTGACATGTCTGTGCTGCACAAACTCTTTTGTTACCTGTGCTGTGGGATTAACGGAGCTGACACACTCCAGCCCCTCCTCTCAGGACAGCAAGTTCCAGTCAAGCAGCAGCTTGTTTGTCATCTCAGTGATCACTCTATGAGTGATAAAACCATCACTCAGAGGAGACACAACATACCTTTAGAAAACACTATTTTTTCCTCAACCAGACTCTAAAATTATAGTGTCTGAGTGATTTATATCAAACATTTCACCAGAAATCCTTAATTGCCTTACAGATACAGAACAAAATTTTTAAAGTTATAAAATAAAATTATAAAATTAAAACTAAGCTATAAACCCAAGAATTCATTATTTTTATAGCTTGCGTTCTTGAAGCATGACAATTTCTTGTCAGACTTGCACATTTTCAGCTGGACAATACCAGAAATCTGCAACAGTGAGCTTCCACCCTGACTGGTTTTGTCACAAGAATTTGTTCTCAGGGAATGGGATTTGTTTAGATTAAAAAATAAACCTAGAGCTGTTTGTTCTTTCATGTAGGGAGGTTTCCAGGTCTTGGTGTTGTAGGGAAGAAGTTTGGTAGACAGCATGTGTGAATGTGTCTGCACTCAGCAACTGCCTGTACTGAATGTGTGAGATCTTCTTCTCCTGGCTCTTCCACAAGTGAACCCCACAGAAATGGGTGAGGGCCTGAAGGATCCCCTGCACCCCGTGGGCCACTGTTCCCTTTGATTCTGCCCATCTTTCCCCCTGTTCACCCCATCTTGCCCTTTCTCTGTGTCTTACTTTTTTTTGACTGTTCTTTCCTGTCCCAGTTTTCCTCTGTCAAAGTGAAGCCACTGCTTAATGCCCCATGCTTCATTCCAGAGGCTGAGCTGGGATTGTCAGTGCCAGTAGTGATGTTGACAGTGTCAGTAGTGATGTTGACAGTGTCAGTAGTGATGTTGACAGGTCACCTGAGTCACTGCTGAACCAAACCCAAGCACCAGCCCCTCTGGATTGGAGAGGATTGCCCCACCTTGAGAGGAGATCCAGAGCCTTGGGGTGCTCTGAGCCATGTGAACACTCCATTAATCTGTTGTGAACAAGGGATCATGGACATTCCCTAGGGCCAAGGAGAGAAGTGCTGAAGGATTTTATGAATCACACACTGCAAACTGATCCACTCTGAGGGAGAGCAGTGTTGGGATACTTTCAGTCTGGGCATATCCCTGTGTTCATTCCCCCCAGCTGTGGAGCAAACTGTGTCTCTGGTAACAGCAGGAGCTGGGAAGGTGCTGGTTGGGCTGGAGCCATGGTTTGCTTTTAGCACAATCCCTGAAAAGTTTCCTTGGCTGTCATTTTGGGGAGAGATGGTAGGAAATCAGTTATTTCTGGGTGTTGGAACTAAAAGTGATTCCACTTGGAATTTCAGCTAATATAATAGCCTTGCAATGGCATGGGAGGCAAGGGGGGCTGAAATTGGTGCTAAAGGTTTGTAGGTTCTGTGTGAACAGGGAACGGAAGTGAAGAATTCTCCCAACTGTGGCTCACCCCTGTGTCCTGCAGGAATTATCTACCAGCCAGTATTTTACTTTGTATTTTACCTATGAAACATTTCCCAGCTCCTGCTGCTCTCCGGAACCACTTCCCACCCCACTGCCCCTGCTCTGCTGAGTTCACAGTGTCATAGTGAGAGACCCAGGGCACTGCTGGCCCACCCAGGGGCTGGGCATGCTGCTGCCTCTGTATTCCAGGCTCCTGCCAGCAAGAGGAGCCAGCAAGAATCAGGATGGAGCCCAAGCTCCCCACACTGTGAGCACTCTCAGGGAGGCTGCCTGGCTAATTCCTGCCTGAGTAAAGCTAAACTTCAGTGAAATATCACAAAAACTCCAAAGAAGCAAAGATTGCAAGAATATTATCTTTATTTGAGTAGATGCAGCAATTCAGTACATGCAAAACCTAAAAATAATTGCAAAGCTGACCCAATTTGCATTTTAATTATTACTAAGTGAATGAATCTGCCTAAACTTTGTGTAGCCAAGAGCCTTCTGTGCTTCAAGTCATTTCCAGCAGTTCAGTGTGATTTCTCTGTCTCAATCCACATGTACTGTCTGCTTTTTCTCAGTTTGCAGATGACCTTTGAAGGACCTTCAGTGCTTGTCTCTTTTGTCTGCAGTACCATGGAGAGAAAGAACAGCAATTATTTAAGCTCAACTCACACAGACCACTCTGTGATGGATACTGAGCTTGGCTTGGGCCTCATCTCTCATTCCCCACTCTCAATTTTTCCTCACCATCACCTGGATTTGACTCATCCCTTTTATGATACTGCTGACCTCTAACAGCTCAAGGCAGGCTTTACTGGCATGTTCCTGCAATTCCCCCGAGCTGGCCAAGCTTCAATTCCCGTGTGCTTTCATCTGGGGAAATGATTAAGTGTTTTGTGCTTTACTTAGCCTTTACTTTAGCAGAGGCTGAGAGGTCTTTCTGATATCTGACATCTTTAAATCACTGAAATGTGTTCCATTCTAACCAGAGACATCATTTGTTACTTATTATTTTTTTCTGTGACAAATTATGCAGACCCCAGTCTCTAGAACAGACACAACTACCAGTTATGTGTATTTTAGAAAATAAAACTACTCCTGAAAGAGAAAGGATTCTTACCAGCGGTTCCCGAAAGGGAGCCAAACATCCTGTGGAACAAAGAAAACAATTGAAGGGACAGTTAATACATCAAATGCTGCATGAAATGAGGATGGATGAAAGCAAATTGTCTATCAACCAGGTACAGTGTGTGCAGTCAGGGAAGGGATGCCCATCTCCCTGCTCTCCTTCTCAGCAAAGGACAGGGAGTTGTTGTAGGAAATGTAGTTTTAAACTGCACTGGGAAAAGACGTTATGGAAAAGAAGTAACAGTGGAAATCAAAACCTTTCAAGCCCTGCCTCATTTTTTTCCTCCTTGAGGCTGTGTGAGATGAGACTGAGCTGTGCTCCCATGTGGGAGTCACTCAGTGACTGCCTTCACTTCTCTTTCCCAGTATTTCCTCCCACACTGATTCCTGTTGAGTAGAAATTCTCTGCCTGGTAACAGGGAGTTTATGGGAATTTGGTATTAATTTTTGTATTCCGTAAAACATTATTAACTGCACTTTTTGTGACTGTGATGCAGCCCATCACTTCAACTGTTAGCTAATCTACTGTGCTGCTTGTGAGTTCCCCTTCCTGTTAGAAACTCTTTAAGGTCTCACTTCGTGTAAAAGGCAAGTGTAGCATTTCTAGCTCCACTGTGTTCCATAAAAATTAGTTTGTTAAAAACTGCAGAACTCCAGGAGAATTTAACTGTGTTCACCAAGGTGCTATGGCAAATGAGCACCACGAATGGTCAGGCTTATGAGGCTGAGCAAAAGGTCCTTACTGGGACTCCTGGCCTTCCAGGAGCTGGCGGTATGTAGAGATCTCTTGCTCCAGCCGAGTCTTGATATCCATGAGGATCTTGTACTCGGTGTTCTGGCGCTCCATGTCAGTTCGGAGCTCAGCCAGCTGTGCCTCGATGCTGCCAACCAGCCCCTGGATCTGTGCCAGCTGTGCCCCATAACGCGCTTCCGTGTCGGCCAAGGTGCCTTCCAGGGCTGCTTTCTGCCAGGGGAAACCACACACAGGCAAGGTTGCTGCCAGTGCAGGACTGTGTGCAGGGAGGGAAATACGGGCCCTTTCCAGAGGGGGTTATTGAATGGAAGGATAGCTGCTTGTGGTGCTGGCAAAGAGGCAGGAAAGGCCCTTGTGTGGGTTCTGCAGAGAGGTTTTATTCCAGCCACGCATGCCGAGAGTCCAGGGGAAAGGCAGAGCTTATGGGGGGAGGTCCAGGTTCAACTATAGCAATGGTTGAGCTGAGAGAGCATCAGGGGCCCATTGTCAGGGGGTATGGGGCAGTACAAGGGGTTAGGGTGTGGAGGCCAATGGGGAAATAGGGAGGAGTGACTGAGGGACACAGGGACGGGCTCACAGGGCTGACTGAGGGAACAGAACAGGGGAACACTGGCATGACAGAACAGGGTATCCTGTGAGAGAAACCCCCTGTCTCCCCAACTCGGGGAATACCTCCAGGCCTTCACAACGGGTTCCAAGCAGTGCAAATTCTGACGTACCATGCTGAGCTGGGACTGCAGCTCGATCTCCAGCCCTTGCAGGGTGCGTCTCAGGTCAGTGACCTCGGACTTGCTGCTCTGCAGTTGTTCAGTGTTAACAGCAACCTCACGGTTCAGCTCTTCAGTCTGAGACAGGGAAAACACTACGTGAGAAATGTGGGGGACTTAAGGCTGTCACAGTGTTTTTCTGTGTGTTTTAATAGTTGTTTCTTCCATGGATTTTTTGGTTAGTGTTTGTACAATATGGAGGGGTTTTACCTTGCTGTGGAACCAGGCCTCAGCATCCTTCCTGTTCTTCTCGGCCAGGTGTTCATACTGGTCTCTCATATCTGCCAGGATCTTGGACAGGTCAATGCCTGGAGCAGAGTCCAGCTCAACGCTGACTTGACCGGCTACTTGTCCTCTCAGGGCACTCAGCTCCTGTGGGGAATGACAGAGGAGACAAAAGAGGGTACAAATGTAAACTGAAAACATTATGAACCTTCTGTCCTTTCTTCAAGGGCTGAGGCTGACTGACTCCCCTGAGATACTGGCAGGAGGGATCCCAGTCTACACAGAAATCTTCTCCTCACTGTTGGAGAGCCCAGGGCAATCCTGAGGGACTCCACATCTCCACAGGCTGTTTTTCTAGTGCCACTTTCAAACGTGTTTCCTGGGGTTTACCTCCTCATGGTTTTTCTTTAGGTAGGCCAGTTCCTCCTTCAATCCTTCAATCTGCAGCTCCAGGTCGGCTCTGGACAGGGTCAGCTCGTCCAGGACGCGGCGCAGGCCGTTGATGTCGGACTCGACGCTCACGCGCAGACCTTGCTCAGTCTCAAACCTTAAAAAAGCAAAACAAACCCATTCAGGTTCATGGATTAACCAGCTCACAAGAAACAGTATGAATGTATCTGGGCAGGGTTTATGGTGTAGTAAATGTCATCGAGCATTAAACCTTTCTTCACATATTCCACATTATGCAAAATTTTTAGCGGTACAGATGGTGCTCTGAGCAAAGACATGAAGGGTTGAACTGCATGCACAGGATCAAACCAATACTCATACAGGGGTTTTAGGGGCATTGCATTCCTGTTTCACTGCCCTTTGGCTCCTCAAAGATTTTTGCCTATTCATGAGATCTTTTCCCTCTCAAGAATTCCTCACTTGGTTTTGAAGTCATCAGCAGCCAGCCTGGCATTGTCAATCTGCAGCACAATCCTGGCATTATCAATGGTGGCATCAAGGATCTGCAAACAATGAGAGCTCATTAGTGAGGCTGAAACAACTGTTATCAGCTTCCCTGCTGTGCAGATAAGAGCAGAGTCTATTCATCTGTAACTACAGCAAACAGTGGTGTAGGGAAAGATCAATGATCTACAGCAAACACGTCACACAGATTTATCACATACTTCTGCCAGAATTCTGTTTTGGACACATCCTTGTGTCTGGTGTATGAAGTGGCTTTAGGTAGAAGTTCCACAGTAAGACAAAACTATGTGCTGGCTGAGAGGGAGAGGACTTTGAGAGACCATTTTGGATCACATTTTTGTTTCCTAGAATACCCAGGATAGCGTTTATTGATTCTTTTAATGCATCATGAAAGCCTCTGAAGGTAATTTTATTCAGAAGGAATCTCTGTTCAGTTTTACCTGGAAAGCACACCTTCTTATGCCTGCCACTTCTAAAACTCAGAAGGCCATCCACAAACCAGCTGTTTGGTTTCCCACCCCTAGCTAAGGAGAGCAAAAGAAAGGAGGGAAAAGAATACTAACAGGAGGAAATTCCATTGCCAGTTCTGCCATCAGCAGAGCTCAGATTTTAAATCAGGAGCCAATGTGGATGGGTTGCAGCAAGGAGCAGCAACCTGCATGGGAGCGGTCATGAACTCTGAAAACTAAACCTCAAATTTTCTTTCATTTATTTACATAGTTAATCAGCTACTCCCTGTGCTATGCAGGGTGTGTATCACCTCAGCAATCTGTTATCAGGTACCCAAGGGCTCTTGGGGCAAATCCTGCATTTATATATGGGATTGATTACTTCATGTTTGCTGGTTCCTTTTTTCCTATGCCAAATGTTTCAGTTCACTTAATTCCAAGGGTAAGTATGGGAAACGTGATAAAGAAATTACTCTGAACCCATTTTTATTTTCATTGTTAAAGCAGTGTGTCTAGGCCTCTGAGGGTTTTCAAGCTCTATGGCAGGTGAGATGTAGAGACAGGCAGGTTGCTGTCACTGCTTGGCTCTCATTACAAATCAGTTTATATATGGTCATACAGACATTAACTGGTCATATGTGTGTACATGACCAGCATGTGTATATGTGTGTGTATAAATATGTGCTTTGTTAAAGGCAAACATTATCAGACTTCAGTACTCGAGCATCTGCCACTGCCTGATCTGTATCTCCTCCTGGCTAGCATTTAAAAAAGTAGATAATTCCATATTGACATTATCCCCCACTTATTCCTTGCATTTACATCTCACCTCCCCCTCCTTCCTATGACCTGCAATGCTTTCTAGGGGTTCCCTAAGGAACTTTTTGGGGTTTCATGCTTCCTTTGTAAGTGGAAATCTAAGATGATTTTGGATAAATATTAACACCTACCTTATCTCGAAGGTCCTCAATAGTCTTGAAATAAGGACTGTAGTCCCGAGCTGGGCTTGGTCCTTGTTTTTGGTACCAGTTTCGGATTTTGGTTTCAAGGTCAGAGTTTGCCTCTTCGAGCGCACGCACTTTCTCCAGGTAGGAGGCCAGGCGGTCGTTCAGGCTTTGCATGGTCGCCTTTTCATTTCCCGACAGGAGCCCATCGCCGCCCAGCCCACCCCCGTAGCTAAAGCTGCTGCTGAAGCTGCCTCCACCATAGCCGCCGCCCAGGCCGCTTCCCAGGCCAGAGGAGACAAACCTGGCCGAGGACACGGACACACCTCTGCCCCCAGATCCCCCGTGGATGCTGGGGGCCCTGAAGCTGCCCCCGAAGCGGAGGGGGGAGGCGCCGGGTCCCCCCACCACGGAGGAGCTGCTTTGCCTGAAGCTGTAACTGGCCATGGGGAGGAAGAGCAAGAACACAAGGCAAGGTGCAGCTCAGCGGCTCGCGATCCCCGGGCAGGAGAGTGCCCTGCTCCCCCACCGCACCGCTTTTATGCCGGTGACAATGGGAGTTGTCTCCAGAATGTGTTATCTGAGACCCATGGAATTTATCAGCCCTAAGCCTTCTGCCAACACGGCCGTTCCCCTTATTGGTCAGTGGCTGTTTCCTTCCCCAGTTCCTCCGCTCGCGGGAGGCGATCCCCTCCCCCGGACCGCTTGAAGCAAAAGGTGGGATTTGGAGGGGGCGTCTCCGTCCCGAGGGAGCGTTCCTAAACCTGCGTAGAGTTTGCCTACATGGAAACAAAGGGGTTCGGAGCGCGCCCGCTGCGGCCAGCGTCGCGGCCGGAGCGGAGTCACACAAAGCCTTGTTTTAACAGAGTGATTCAGCCTGATAACAGAGCTCGTAAGGAGCCCAAATGGTGAGCAATGTGTGTGGACCTTCACGTCCCACCCCCCTGTTTCCCTCATTCCCCTTGAGAAAAGTTCTTTCAGAAAGGAAGTTTTTACTCTTTCTGTCTTCACTGTCGTTTGGGCTAACAGAGGTGCTGTGTCTGAGAGTCTGGTTTGCTACAGACACAAGAATCCTTCTGAAGAAGCCGTGGCTGTACGTGTAGCAGAGAGAGCAGTGACATCCCTAAGTACCTGGAGTGAGCAGAAACAAGTGTCTCATTACACATTGAGTACTTTGATTGCTACTGAAAGAGAGAAACAAAGAGAAGAAACAGAATCACTTAGTCTTCTGGTCTTTGAGAGTCATGAAAATGTTATTTCTAAAATATTCAGGTCCTTTATTATAAGATGGATTTTCAAAAGCTTTTGTTACTGCGAGCTCCTCCCTGAGCATCCCCAACACACAAGGGGATACTCAGAGCTTTCCTTCCATTCTCTCTCTTTCTCCTTCCCTCCAAATTCTGTGGAACTCCTCAGAAGTGTTTTGGAGTTCTGGCCTGGCAGCACTTGCAGCTCTTGGGAGCAGCCAGGCCTTTCTATACCCATGAAAAATGCTCCAGGTGTTTCAGGCTGCACACTGAGCTGCACTCCCTGTGTACAGAGGTGTCAAACTGCAGGGCAAATTCAGGGAGGGAAAGAGCAAACAGCAAACGGGAAGCTGGCCAAGGCACCTGTATCACCAGGTGATGAGGAGGCCGTACCAGAAGGAGGAATTCTGCCATGACTCAGGGGCAGAACATATCACTGGGTACACACAGGATATGTACCACGCTTTGGGGACACCTCAGCAGAGCTCTCTCCTCTCTGGACAGGCTGGTGCCTTCCCCAGCTCCCCATCCTGCACTGCCGCACTGCAGCCTTTCCTCTGTCGCTGCTAGAGACACGCAGTTCCTTCTGGAGACCTGAATGTCCTGTTCAGCCCTGGGTGGGACAAACCTGCCCAGCCAGTAACTGCTCCCAGGGCTGTGAACAGGTGAAATAGTGGTGTCAGGAGGTGACTGAGGGAGAGCAACTGGGGAACAGTTAATTTTTTGTTAAATACCGAAGTCCATAGTTAGAGCATCAAGAGCATCAGTGCATCAGTGCAAAAAGCTAAAAGGAGAATAAATACCAGTGTGTTCTTTTTGAGATCTGTCTCCTGGTGCAAGGAGAGATGGACTTCTGTCCCTCCAGCTACTCCTTCAGCATTCCCTGGACTCCCATATCAGGACCTCAATGCAGTGTAGTTTTGGGTTTTGCAAAATAAAAAGCCACGTCTGTGATGCTGCATAATAATTTATGATACAGCTCATGAAAACTGGGATCTGGAAGGCTTCTGGATGCCCTCTGCAATATCTTGAGTAAAAGCAGCAATCACCATATTCTGTGTCATTCTGACATATCACTGTCAGAATATTGATCAGGTACTGCAGGCAGGTTGGGTTTGCATGAGCTTACAGGGAAGAATCTCCCAAAGAATGAACTGCAATTCTTAGTGGCAATTTGGAAGTACAGCCAGAAGTGTCAGGAGAAGAAAGGCTTGGGACACACAGTCAGATTTATATTATTTAATCTGATTTATGCCACCAAAAAAAAAAACCCACTAGAGCCTTTTACTGCATAAGCCTCTAGTACTAAATCAATCCCTCACACAGCATTTTTGCTAAAGCTTAATTCTAAATCTTTTAACTTTCCATTTGTTTTACCTTAATGGTTGCATTTGTTTGTTTTTGTAGGGACTCCCTTAAGATGAGAATGTGTACATAAATGCCTGGAAAAACCTTCGGTGTGGAAAACTGAAGAAGGTGCTGTAAGCATTCAGTGTAGGTCTCTTCTTCTCCCAGTACTATAAACCTAATTTATTGTAGGGTCAGCTTTTCCCCAATAAGGAATGGTCAGCACAGGGAATTTCCCTTATCTGCACCTTATCAAAGGCGAAGGGAGACACATTTTTTCAAGCCAAGTCATCCAGTCACACCCAAGCTCCTGGCTGAGACCTGGTTCTGCTTAACCTTTATCTTCTCTGCCTTGCCAGTCACTGCTGCTTTATAAAATCATTCGTATTGTTTCAGAGTAGCTTTATTAATTGTCCTGTAAACCCTTTTTTTCTTGCCCTTGACAACACTGGTATATCCTTCTCTCTTTTCACATCCTGCTGAATTTGCTTCCAGGGATAGCTAATGCAATTACACTTGGATGAACTTGCTGAATATTTTAACCAACTTTATTGGTGCCTGCAATTCCATGGATGCATCTATGGATGAATGAGCAAAGCCAATTTATTATTCTGGATTTACCTTTTCAATTTTTAAATGTTTGTCCCTTCTGGTAATTATTCCTTTCTGTCTTTGCTTTCATCAATGAAAATGTGCTGCTTTTTCACATGCACATTTTTAGTCTCCATCTCTTCTCTTGCTCATGTGAACTTTGTCCACCCTCCCCACCAATCAAGTCATAGGCTCTCTTAAGATCACAGCTTGGGATGTTTTTCTCCCCTTTTGAAGATCAGAGGCATGAAATATTTGCAACTTTTTAATTCAAGCACAAAATTTTCTATTTTTTTCCTTTTAAACTTCCTTGTGGGAAGAACCAGTGACAACAAGCTCTGATCTGCAGCTGGTAGCAAGGTAACTGCTGTTGTGGTTTGCCCAAGATACAATTCTCAGCTGTCTGGCTTTTACAGCCCCATCATAAATCTTTGTTTAATCCTCACAAACCTGGCATTGCCATATACTCCCTGCATGTGCCAACAGACTGTGAGACAAGAATGTTGCTGTGCTAAAGAGGCAGGTCCCAGCACATGCACACACAGCCGTGAGTGGCTGGAGAAGAGGGTTGGGAAGAGGAGAGCAACACTGGGAATTTGCTCAAAATTACTATTTTTGCAAAGTAAAGGGATTGTGGTGAAGGAAATGCATAGTTTCTGCACTGAGAGAGGTGAGAAATCAGGTTGTGTAACAGTTCTGTGTTAACAGAAATTGTGAGAGTAAGACACATGACAAGACATTTCTGTCCAGGGCTCTGGTTTCTTCATGGCAGGACAGAAATCAATGATTTGAGCTGAACTGGAATGATTCCTGCCCAAGCTGCTGCAGTGCTATTGGGACACAGAATTTAATTTCTCAATTATTGCAATTTATAGAACACTTGAACAGATTGGTATGAGGAAAATACATAACAGACCATCCTGAAGAGCTCAAGCATTTAAAGAACTGGGAGCAGTGTAAGTACTTCACAAATCCTTGAAACTGGCTATGGTGGGGAAATGCTTCATTGTTGTCCCTGTTTCCCTGGAAACATAACTAGCTTTAAACTCCTGACTCCTCTATCATTCCAGCACTCTAATGATAAAGCAAACTGGGGAGTAAAGTACCTGAGACAGGAAAATAAACCAGATTTTCTTATCGTGTGATTAAAGATCGTGTAATTAAAGATTGTGTGGGAAGGAAGGCTCAGTTGGGGCACCAAGCCCTAGGGAGTGCAAGTCAACTCACTGGATGTACTTTCACACTTCCTTTGCCTGTTATCTGGCTGGTAAA
Source organism: Sitta carolinensis (assembly GCA_032173965.1). NCBI lineage: Eukaryota > Metazoa > Chordata > Aves > Passeriformes > Sittidae > Sitta > Sitta carolinensis. Next base: position 2,760,499 of record CM063307.1, read on the forward strand.
TCTCAGCAAGGTATGATTGGGCTGGAAACTATTATTTGAGAGTCAAACGTCCAACTGACAGGAGGATGTGTTCCAAAAGTCAGGTTTCTGCAGGCAGCAGCAAAGGCAGTGCAGGAGCCTCTGCCAGAGCCCAAGGGACCAAACCTGTCCCTGTTGGGCACTTGCCAGGGCCTCTGCACACTGCTGGGATTCCACTGAGGGAGGAGGCCTGTGGCCATGCACCACATGGAAAATTCCTGCTCGAAAATAAATCCTACACTTGGGAGGGACACAGAGTAGATGGAGCTCATAGCACAGAGCTGAGCTGTTTTATTCTGTTTCCATCTGTGAAACATTTGTATGTCTGTTATTTATATCTATGTGCTCATGTATTTACACTCAAAAGTCAGGTTTCTGCAGGCAGCAGCATACTGCTTGTAAATATATCAATAATTGTATTTATAGACTTATAGATTATTATTTCTCTTGCTAATTTTTTAAGAATATATTCTGATCATAGGGGTAAGCCACAGCTTCCAGGAAGGGCAGAGGTTTGACTGTGCAAGCCTTAAACATTAGTTTAAACATTCTGGATCTAACTGGAAAACAAGGAGGTCTCTTGGTACCCTCTGGGCTTTCCTGATCCTACTGGTGGGTTCATAAACAGTTTTTCTTGACAGGAATCCTCAAAGCCTGAAGATATCTGGTTGGGCTCAGTGAGAACATCCAGCTGTTGCTCTATGAGGGCTCCAAGCCCTGCAGCCTCTGCTTCGTGAAGCTGCTGCCAGGGAGGTGTTTTTAACACTTGGTTCTCATGGTAACTCTCAGCCCGTGGAACCCCTTTGGAGCCCTGCTTCTGGCTGCCCTGGCTGGTCACACAACTTTAAGGGAGCAAAAGGGGAGTTCTCACTACTTATGAGAGTTTGTGACACTTTCAAAAAGGACTGTGTTACCCATGTTTGTGTGTACCAGGCAAGTCCCTTCCTGGGCAGACCTGGCTGTTACCTTGACTAAGAGCTGTGGTTTTCCACCAGACTCTGACACCCATATTCAGCTTTAAATTTTCCCTTTTTATTAAAAACTGAGATTTGTGCCAATTGTCTGTGTTTTGGGCAGCCCACAGCCAGCAAAGCAAGTGACTGAAGGGCTTTCTGAGTACCTTTTCATGCTTTCTTAATGGATTCAGCTTTAATAACTGATAAAATCTGATGACATGATTTCTAACAGCATTTTTGACAGAAAGGAGTTGTTGGAATTTGTTTAAAATCTTTGCCTGTGTGTGAGCGCTGTGAACTTTTGGGTACGGCTGTGATTTTCCATAGTCTGCCATCAGGTTGTGGGAAAGAACTGAACTAAGATTGGGAATGTTGTCAGAAAATGTTGATCACTGAGGCTGTGGGTGCCTTTGCTGGCAGCCCTGCGTGGTTACCAGGGCTGGGAGCTCAGGTGTGTGCCAGGGAAAGGAAAGGTGTTCCCTGGAGCCAGGCTTGGCGGAGCTGCAGCGTGGGCTCCCAATCTGCACTAGTAGGAGTAATTGCAGCCTGCAGAAAGCTCTCTTTAGGCAGCACTAAACCAGCTCTGAGAGGCAGCTCCAGTGGTCCTGACACTACGTGTTCACTGTCACTCGTCCTTTATCATGGAATCGTGGAATGCTTTGCTGGGAAGGTGTGGGGTTCTGTAAGGTTTGGGACTCTGATTTGTTGTTAGAAATCTCTGTTTCAGCTTGTGTATTCAAAGGATGAGACAACTCATCCTTTCTCAGTTTTTGGCCTCAAGGTTGTTTATTATTTTTTATCTATAAAATTTTCTTCCTGTCCAGTCAAGGTCTGTTCAGTAGGACAGTCAGAGGTACTCTGTCTGCCCTCAGGGCAGTGTTATCTTTATATACTAAAAACTACGTGTGACATGTTTACAATTATTTTCTAATACTCATCACTTATGTTAGACAGTGAGCTTCTACTCTAAACTAATCTGAAAATGTCAACATCATCAGTGAAGATGGAGGTAGAGGAGAAGAAGAAGAAGAAAGGCTAGACACGCCTAAATTGTTCCATCTTGTCCCCAAAAACCCCTATACAGAAAATCTCAAAACTTACATTTACACCCTGTGATATACTAATTATCATTCTATCTAAATTCTTTTGACTGACAAATTTTCCCAGGACAGTCAGAATGATGTCCTGGTTCCTACAGGAAGGGACCTCAGAGCTCCTCCAGGGCCACAGGCAGGGACACCTTCCACTAGAGCAGGCTGAGCCAAGCCCCTCCAGCCAGGCATGAACACTTCCAGGGAAAGGGCAGCCACAATGTGGAAACACTTAAAGGAATTCCGAGGTTTGTTTGGATCAGCGTTCCAAAGTGTTATATTAACAGAAATTGACAACAGAGAGAAAGGATTTTCCTGCATGAATTTTCACACTTAACTTAGCTGCTGCTATTTTTCATGGTTATGGTGGGCTGGTAAATGTCAGAAACATCACAGGAGCAGCTTCCTTTCCTCTCGCTTTTTGTTACAGGCCCAGTGAGTCAAGAGTTTCTTTTCTCATTCCTTGGGTTGATAGTGGGCCAGAAGGCAGATCTGCCTTGTCACCTCCCTGGTTCCATTTCCTTGTAGCCAGGAGTGCCAGAGCCTGGCAGGACTGTGCACAAAGGCACCAGGAGCAGCAGCGCGCTGCTCTACCTGTCCGTACCTGAGAGCTGCCCCTGCAAACGGAAGCACCGCTGTGGATCCAAAGTGTGTGTCACAATCCCGATCCAGAGCGAAGCCCCTCGGAGAACCCAGTCCACTGAATTCTGGTTCTCGTCTTGCATTTCTCTCCCTACAGCCGTTGCACTCTCTTATCTCCCTCAAGCCTCCTGGAGATGTTGCATTATCCCTCTGGAGGTGATTAATTTGCAGAACTGAGCCGCAAACCGCGGGATTTGGGAACTTGGGGAGCGGGCGCGGCACAGAGCGCCCCCTGCAGGCCCGGCTGGTAAACACAGCCATCGACTTCAAGGCATGAAATAAAGATAAAACCGTGCCCATTTTCCTATTAACGAACCTCTTCTTTCCTTGTACGGACCATGTCCCTGGCCTGAGGCTTTAATTTAATTTTGAGAGTGTTTTGAGCAGTTTGCGTCACAAATCCTACTTGTTAATTTTCTTAATTGCCATCAGAGGCTGCCGGGAGTCGACCCGAATGGACGGACACGCTGTCTGTTGCCCTGGGATAAATCCTGTCCCTGGTACGGGGCTGTGGGACACGCCACTGGAGCAGGATGAGGCTCAACCACCGCATTTCCTCGTGCTGGCACTGCAAACATGTCCCACCTGAAAGGGAGCAGGGGAGAAGCAGGAGACTTGGGAATGTTCCCAACTGGCAGCCTAGAGCACAAGTGGCTCTTTTCTGGGATTACAGATATTTTTCCTAGTTAAACTGCGCCTAAAGGAGGTATTTGATCTCAAAGTTCATTACAGCTAGCTAGTGCTGAGGGGTTTTGGGACAGTCATCATTAGTTGATAAGAGTAAAAGGGATCGTAAGGCAGAAGAGTCTGTTACTCGCACGCAGCAGAAGAGTCCAGTTGTGACTCCAAGGACAGGCAGATCTGCTTTGACTTTACAAAACTTGTTTCCCATGAAAATTGTTTCTCTGACTCATCCCTTTCCTGCTGTGCTGAGAATTCAGCTTGGATTGTAGCATGGAACAGTTTGATGTATTTTAAAATAATACCTTGTTATCCAAAACGATGATAATACCTTGTTATCCAAAATCTTTTCTGACTGTCTTTCCAAACCAAAGTGTAAGTGTAAAGCTTCGTGACAGTATAATAAATGTCGGTGATTTAGGAGGTGTTCAGGGAACAATGAAGGCTCTGAGACCCACCCAGGGTCTGGGACAGGGCGGCAGTGGAGTCACTCCCCTGCAATGTGGCTGACCCTGTTCAGCAGCTTCCTCAGCCCTGCAAACCAAACACTGAAATGCAGATTTCTAAGTTTGAAATGACTGAGATATTTCACCCATTTTCTTCCTCAGTTGAGCCCAAATAAGGTGAGTGTGGTACACGAAGTGGGGCAGGTTTATTAACAGAGCTTGAACCTTGCCTGCACCGTGCCATTCTCCACCCAGAGTTCCACACAGCATGCAGCTGGGAATGACCCTATGGAATAAGGGAACTGGCAGATAAAAGACCTAAATTCAGATTTTCCAACGTGTCAGGAAGAATAATCCCAACAGCTGAATGTTGGGTTAGTAGAACTTTGATACTCCTCACTCATTTCCTGATCTAACCCTTTGCTTTACTTGAATGAGATTAGACAGAGCTCTCACCCAGAAGCTGGGAAAGGGCTGCCTGGATAGGACTGATTTCTTCAGTGACTCTAAGGAAAATGGTTTTGATTTGACAAAATTTTCCTGAAATTTCGGCGTTAGTTAATCCTGATGTTTCACTGCTGAATTGGCAAATCAACTACTTGCACACCCCTTGCAACATATGCTATGAAAAAGGGTTCCCTCACCCCTTTCTCTTCCCCATAGGTGTCACCCTTGAGTTAAATGTGAATGTTTATTCATCTCCAGGATTTTATCCAGTCATCATATGATTTAAGATTCACGTATTTCTTTGGAGCTGTATTACACAATTCACACAACCTTAATTTCTTTGTGTACCTGACTTGTTACCCCTAAATGTAAACAGAATATTAATATACCAAATAGACTGCTGGACACAGAGTTTTCTTTGCATTGCAGAAGGTAAAGCTTTATTTGAGGGATTATTGCTCAGTAGAGAACCAAGTGCACTGCACAGACATGTGCATAAGCACAGTGATCACAGTGATGGACAGTATGAAAAGGGAGGAGTAGATAGTTTTAGGAAGAGCCTAGTAATTACTAATTTTGATTTGATGAACAGCATTTGGAGAGCAATCTGTGTGTGGCGTAGGTCACAGTGTGTGTGGGCTGGGGCTCCCAGGCTGCTCCCACAGCACTGACTGCATCAGGGAACCCAACACATCCATGGTGCCTTAACACACTCTTGACTGGCCTGTGGAAAGAGAGAAGAAACCATTGCTCTGATAGGGGAAACAAGAGCCTCTTGCAGCACTGACATTTCACACTCATCCACTATTTAAATATCCATTTGTTAGCAAAAGCATGGGAAAGGAGCTTAACCTGTCTCTGGAATTGGAGCCAAACCACTTTGAAATTAAGAGCTTTGATTGTGAATGGTTTAATCCCTGCTGCAATTGCAGATGTGGAAGCCTTAGCACAAGGTTGGTATTAACAGGAAAAGGGATGAAAAACAAAATGTGAAAGCCGTAAGTTTGAATGCTCTTTGGAAGATGTTTCTTATTGGCCTTGACACTAGATTGACCATGACAGTAGGTACAAGAAGAGTAAGAGTGGGGGGACATACCTCCTCCTTGGAGAGCTCCTTGAGATGATCTGTAAAAGGAAAGGAGATTTAATGAAGGGAACAATAAACACATACTGACATCATGTGCAGTACATGTAACAGCTCAGCTTTTCCTGGATCTTGCAAATATATTTTTTATAAATTTTTTTCATTTCATTCCATTTAGCTGTATTTTCCTAGAAAATTGTAAAAGCAGAGACAGCAAGAGGCTGTTGCAGTATAATTCTGGTACTCTGACAGTGCAGCTGTGCTTGTTCATCTGCTGACAGAAGGAACTTCATTACAGTTTGATTTGGCATGGTGATTCCTCTCATGGAATTCACTCTGCACAAACAGGTCATGAGGAACTGATTAACTCAAAACCTGTCAGTAACAATCTGCTCTGTGTTTTCCTTGGTGTTTGATGTGCTTATGAAGTTTTTGATAGACACATTTCAATGCAGATGCCCTGAAAAAAAGTTGCCGAATTTAGATTTCAACAACATACAAGTAAAATATTCTGCTCTGTCTTCCGTAAGTGCCAAGAGAGAAAAGCTTGTAATAAAATTTGTGCCCTTATTTGCAAACAGAGAACGTACACAAGATCCTGCTGCCCCTCCTGCAGCAGTGCCCGGTACTGCTGGATCTCCTGCTCCAGGCGCATCTTGATGCCCAGGAGCATCTTGTACTCCTGGCTCTGACCCTCCATCTCACAGCGGATGCTGGCCAGCTCCTCCTCGATGCAGTTGATCTGTGCCTGGATTTGTTGCAGCATGCGGCCGTAGCGAGACTCGGTTTCTCCCAGGGAGCTTTCCAGGGAGCTTTTCTGGAAGGGCAGACAGAGGAGGTGAGGAGCAGAGTTCTGTGGCTGCCTGCCCGTGCCAAGGAGGGAAGGGCCTGCAGATGTGCCCACGTACCGTGCTGAGCTGCGCCTGCAGTTCAATCTCCAGGTTCTGCATCTCGCGCCTCAGCTCGGTGAGCTGGTGGCTGCTTGTCTGGATGTCCTGGCTGCTGGAAGTGACCTGCTGATTGACTTCTTGGATCTGCAGAGCCAAACCACAGAGACACTTTCTGAGCCACACCAGCTCCTCATTTGCTGAGCTGAATGAGAGCTCTCATCTCCAGGGAGCCTCTCCCTTTCAGCCAGTGCTTCTACCAGGGTGTCTGGGCTGTCCCACCAATGGAGACTCCACTCTGGGCATTGCTACCTACCTTCACCTCATACCACTGCTCCACCTCCCTGCGGTTCTTCGCAATGACCTGCTCATATTCATCTCTCAGGTCATTCAGGATCTTTGTCAAGTCTTCTCCAGGGGCAGCATTGACCTCCACGCTCACATCGCCACCAGTCTGGGACTGGAGCTGCCTCATTTCCTGCAGGGAGGCAAAGGAGAAGCACAAGGGCACAGAGGGGTCATTTGTTGTGCTGGGGCAAAGCAGTACCCAGGTACAAAGGAAAGACAATCCCATGGCATAAGGTGGAATACATGCTGGTGGGAACTGTGAGGAATCAGTGGATTATGTCTTTGGGTGTGCTGTCTGTCATTGGATCATACCTCCTCATGGTTTCTCTTCAGAGCAATCAGCTCATCCTTCAAGGACTCCAGCTCGGATTCCAGGGAAGCCCGAGTGGAAGTGAGACCATCCAGGAGGCTTCTCAGGCCATTGATGTCAGCCTCCACGGTCTGACGGATGACCAGCTCATTCTCATACCTGTACCAGAGGAAAGCAAAGCATTGCACATTCATTTCTTTACAAGTGTGTAGGCTTGATCATGCCACTTTAGACAGGGCTTCATCATCCACCTGCATTTATGAGTCTCATAAAATTTGTGCCACAAAAGAGGCAAAGTTCACAGGGAGGTACTCACTTCATTCGGAAGTCATCGGCAGTCATCTTGCTGTTATCAATGTCCAGAATCATTCTGTTGTTGTCCACAGTGGCAGAAATAATCTGCAAAAGAAAAAGGTGGAGAGTGTTTTCTGTGGTCTATATTTCCAGGACAAGGAGAAAGAAGGCACAAAGCTTTGGTAGAGTGTTACTGCTGGCCTTGGAAGTGTTTTATGGAGTAGTGCAGGGGCCACAGAAAGTTCCTGAATTGCCATGACCAGGGACTGGTGTGTGGAAGGTTTTGGCTTTCCAAAGATTTTGATGAAAGAGCATATTGATGTGGGAAAGAAGAGAAGAGCATTTATGTTGGGAAATGGCCAACCCCCATGGGGTTCTGTGCTCAGGTGTAGGCGGCATTGTGGCCTTTGCCCCTGATGCTGTAAGTCATTGCGTTAAGAAAAAAGCTGATTGAAAGGGAGACCTCAGTCCTTCCACCTGGTGTCTGTAGGAGTGTGGAGGGAAAAAGGGAGCTCAGATCCTGCCACCCCGGTGCTTTGGCTTTGCGCTCCATCCGGCTCATCTGGCTGGGAGCAGGGGGAGGCACTGCAAACCACACAGGGCTGGTTTGGAGCCACCTGCACCAGGTGCGATGTGCCGTGCGTGAGCCAGCGTGTCTGTGGCTGGGCGAGCTCCTGGTGCCTCGGGCTGTGCCCCGTTGCCTCTGGGCTGCTCTGAGGGTTTGCTCACGCAGGGGATGGGAGGTGCAGCTCAGCACAGGGTTTGTGCCTGCGGTACCCCCGGCACGGCCGGCCCGCAGGTAGAGCCCGGCGCTGGGGACGGAGCGAGGAGCGAGGAGCAAAGAGCACAGAGCACAGAGGAAGGTCTTAGAGGAGAGAAGAGCATGTGGGAGATGGAGCCACGTGTGCCGGGATGGTCCTACCTGACTCTGGAGTTGTTCGATGGTCTGGTAGTAGGAGCTGTAGTCCTTGGAAACGCTGGGCGCTTGTTTCCTGTACCACTCCCGGATGTGATGCTCGAGCTGCGCGTTCTCCTCCTCCAGCCTTCGCACCTTGTCCAGGTAAGCGGCCAGGCGGTCGTTGAGGTTCTGCATGGTGACCTTCTCGTTGCCGCTGAGCAGCAGGTCCCCGCCGGGGCCGCAGCTGCCCGCAAAGCCCCCGCCGAAGCCCCCGGCCAGGCCGCCCATGCTGAGGCCGCCGCCGTAGCCCCCGCAGGCCGCCCCGCCGTAGCTGCCGCCGCCGCTCACGGAGGAGGCGTAGCGCCGGCAGGACACGGAGGAGCTGCGGCCGCTGCTGCCGCCCCCGGCGCCTCCTCCGCTCCTGTACGAGGTGCTGGACGTTCTCTTGATGCTGCAGCTCATGGTGAAGGGATCAGCTCTTCCGGGCCCAGATGCAAAGCTGTGCACGGTGAGAGTCGGGAAATCCGAGTGCAGCGGGCCGGCCTTGCTGGTGGCTCTTTATACCTGCCCGGGTGGGTGTCACCTGCCAGGCAGTCCAGCTTCCCATGGGCTTTGCCAGCCCGAGTGCTCATGCCGAAAGTGATGCGCTAAGGGGAATTTCTTTTGGGGCTTGGGACAGCCCTCCCCCCGGGTACTGTGTTTGCGTGCTGATTCACACCAAGCCTGCACTATAATTTTGGGTGGGTGGCTGTGAGTTAGATTTTGTTTGAGATAGTTTGTTGCTGGCTACTTAGCGAGTCAGAGTCATTTTAATTGTTCTTTGTTCTTTAGAGTAATTTTTTTTTTTTTTTTTTTGTCCTGAAAACAGGTGGTGAAAGCACCACCTAATCACTCTACTTTAATTTCAGATTTGGAGAAGTGTGAACTCAGGCACCCTTCATGTGAGGCTGGTTCAAATTAGCCCGTGGAACTGCAACTTTTGGAAACAGAATCTCTAAGAATTTCGATTTCAGGTCATAATCTAGAGTTTAGGTTTAGAATTTCTTTTCCCTAGAAAAGAAAGCTCAGTGTGGGCACTGTCTCTCAGAGTACTTATTGGTAAATCACAATAGAATGAGATTAACAGCATCAATGTTATTTCAGTTCTCCCCAAACTGGTGGTATCACTTCCAGGAAATCCTCCTGTCTCATGAGCATGCAGTGATGCCATTTTAAAGTTGTGAGGTTTTAAACTTTTGTGCAAATTTCCAATCACTCAGAGGTTATCTCATACTGAAATATGTACGTGAGATCTATATGGCTGCATTGGCTGTATCCTGGGAGAGGAAAGAAAGGGTTTGGCTTGGCCAGATGGAGGCTAAGATTATCAGCTGGCTCTTGAGGAAGGAGGTACCAGGGCTGTTTGAAATACAGAACAATCCTGTTCTCCTTGTAGGAAAGGGCAGAGTCTGGATTTGAGTGTGTTTGGGCTGGAAACTAAGGGGAAATTTTCAACTATGTGAGGCAGAAGGGTCTTGAGCAGTTTCCACCACAGCAGTTGTGGATGGAAGAGAGAGTTTCAACTCTGATCTCCCTCAATTGATGTTGGGGATTTTATCCTTGTGTAACAGAGGGAGCTGTGATGAGCCTCTAGATCTCCCTTACCTTTGGTCTTTTGTCCCTTGGTGCTGAACAACTGCACCATTTCTGTAAGGGGACAGATTGTGAAAAGCCCTTCCTTGGAAAGGAAATTTTGCCTTTAAATAACTTTAGGAAAATGTGAATTTTAAGCTGAAAGACGAGGCCCCTCATGTGAGGGTTGAACTTTGATGGGAATCCATCTCTACTTGGAAGTTATATTTTCCCCATTCGTTTCGTTGTTGGTTTCTCCATTTATGCTGTCATTTACACACACCCTGCAGTTGTGGCTCAAGCAGGATTTTCTTTCTTAGCCACAATGATTATGAGATCCATAAAAGTTACTAATGTGTGTTATGGCTGGCTGAAGAATCATGGAAAACCATTCACCTTCTTTCTTGACACACCACCACCCCCATATCACAGATAATGTAATCCTTTGATCTGCATAATTATGATTGTTGTTTTATTGGTAGCTCTCTAATTATCCACACGTCAGAACCAGGTGCTTTGCATATGTTATGGAGACTGAGTCATCATTATTAAAAAATAAAAATTATTTTCTCACAGGGTGTGATTCCTTAGTCATATTTTCCTCATTAGATTGTTGAAATGCACTTTTATTCTCCCCTATGAGATGTTTATTGCTCATTGGCATTAGTGCCAGAGGTGTTGATTTTATATCTCCTTCTCGGCACCGTTGCATCACAACACCTGACCCAACAATTTCTGACATTTCCCAATGCTGTAATTTCATACTATCACCAGGTACCTTTTCTCTGTCTCTCTGTTCCTCTTTTTTTTAATAGCTGATCGAACCATCCTTACTGCCATAACTTCATCCCAAACATTTAATCCTAGATTTTTCTGTTCTGTAACTTGGGGGTATTTCCTTGTCCCCATGTGCATTTCTGGCCACTGTCCTATGTACGTGGCTCTTGGCCTGAGTTGGCTGTTTGTGAGGGAGTTTGGCCCTGCTGATTTACTTCACAAGCCAGAAGAGCCAAGACTGTTCAGGAGCCATTGCCTCTCACAGTCCTTGTGATGACAGCAGGAGGTCAGACGTGTTCTGCTGTAGATGTTGAGGCTCCTCAGCCATCCAAAGGCACTGTAAGAGCTTTGAAATCACATCTTCCCCTGGCAGTCCTTTTGCTCATAGTGCACCCCATGGACCTCTGCAAAGTCAGAAGTTTGTTTGGAGTGCTGTGAATCTTTCCCAGTGCTGTTTACTCACTGGTGAGTTGGATGCTGAGCCACAAACAGATACTCCAAACTGGCAGAAGAACCAAAAGCAGCCTGTGGTTTCCACAGAGGCAGTGATGCCATTACTGGATATAATTCTTCAGTCACACGAGAGGGAGAGGACCATCCTAGATACAATTACTGGTAATTAATTGTTCTGCAGTAAATGAGTCAAATGTGGTCTTGGTAAGAAGAGTGCTACTCCCAAGAGTTACGTCAGGAACTCCATTTGTGCATTCCTCATCCATTTTCCTGCAGCATCACTCAGCCTGTGCATTTGTTCATTCATTCAGGATTTCCACAACCCCCATTATGGGCTCAGCTTTTGTTTATGTCACTCCATTGGGTGGGCTCATGAACTTGTGTATGTGTAGACCTACAGAAAATCCTATTAAATGTGAGCTATTTTAATCCTGCAGTTAATCTAAATCATTACTCATAGTCCTTCCTACCACTGAAAAAGGACAAATTTAGGGATACTTCTCAAGGAAAATGAAGCTCTTCCAGCAGAGGGATCCTTTCCTGTTCTCTTTCTCTCTACCTGCTTCCATGTGCTCCTGTTATCGATGATGGCAACTAATTGAATTCTAAATTCTCCCTGCCAAAGTCTTTTTTACCTATTCTGTAGACCTTTTCAGAGCACTAAGCAAGTGTATGGCTTTTTCTAAGAATATGGATGAGTGAGGTGAGCCCTGGGGAGCAGGCAGTGGTGTCAGGACACCTGATCACAGGAACAGCCCCAGGTTTCTGGAGCACCTGCCAGGAAGCTGTGGGTCAGGCTGTGCCTTTGGCACACCTGTGGTGTGAGCTGTCCCTAGGACAGGCCCTGGCCCATCCCTAGGTGGGGGTTTGTGCCTGTGGATCAGCAGGAACGTGTGGAGGGCTTTGTGCTGTCAGCAGCTGGACTCCACAGTGGGCTGATCCTGCTGTAGAGACTCTGAGGACTCTCCCCAGTGCCACACACTGCACTGAGACCTCCCAGTCCCAGATCAGGTCAGAAATGGGCACAGACACTGCAGCTCTGGAGTTCCTGGGAGTTCTCTTGGTCAGGGCTGTATTTTTGATCATTCTGATGCTTCTCTGTGCTTCTGAAACATTAGAAGGAAACAAAATAACCTTTCAGTTCTTCATTTATATACATTGACTGTAGTTTAAGGTTCCATAATCCAGCCTCAAAAGAGATGTCTCCTTCAGCTGCTTTGGCTACAGTAAACACAACTGAGACCTGAATGAGTTCTGGCAGCCTCTGGAGACAAAAGTCGTGTTTGCATTTGCTTTACATCACTTTCTATACTGTTAAAACCTGAAATGATCTTTTTATTCATTGTAGACAGGCTTTTATTCACACAAATTCCTGATGTTGGACTGATAAAAGTCAGTTTTTCAACAGGAGTAGAAAGTGTCTTCTTTGTGGACACTCACTGCAGGCTGCAGTCTGGGTGCTGTGCTGGCAGAGCCAAGGCACATGGTTACTGAGAGAAGACCTAAACAAAATCAAACTCTTGTAAGTTGGTTGTGATGAGAAAGTGTTTCATTTCATTACCCTAACAGATCAATCCTTCAGTCTGCAATGAAATGGGAAATACTAGAAACCAGGTTTAATCAGTGGGGAAGGGATGAACAGGCACCTGTAAGTGATGCATGGCTGGTTTCCTGTATCTGGTGCACAACAGAGACTGAAAAGGGGTTGTGAGCTTCAGAAAGCAAAATACATCTAAAGGAGCAGCCCTAATGAGACAATACTGCTGTCTCATCTCTAATTATGTTGCATATTTTATGTTCTTAAGCAGTAAAATATAGAAAATAACTTCAGTGAAAGGAATGCGTCTCTCATTTCTCTTAAGGCAGAATGTTAGGCAGCAGTGTGTACTAACAGAAATTGGGTTCTTGGTATTATATCAGTATTTAAATTGAAATTTCTATCATAAAACATTGGAATGTTTTTGGTGCATGACACCGAAGGAAACAGATCCATTGTCTTGCTGTCTGTTTTTCCTAACACAAGTCAGCAATATGTCATTGTCTGTGCAACAGAAGGTGTAGAAATACGTGTGAGGAAGCCCCTTCATACTGGACCAACCTCTCCTGAGTCACACCTTCCTTCCCACAGTACTCAGGCTGTGATGAGATTAATGGCCTCAGATAACTCACAGTAGTACCACTGGGTACAGTTTAGTAAATTAACATTTAATCTGCTGATAGTTACCCATCATTTGTATTTTCTTTATCCTTTCACTCACATAATTCATTCTCTTTAGTACAAGTGGTAAAGCAAGGTGCCAGAAAGCAATCTCTTAGTGACCATTAAAAACCAAAATGGTAAATGATTTTTAACATCTCAGGAAGGAGAAAAATTGTGTCAAGAACAGACAACAAGATTTCTATTTTCAACCTCCTACCTCTTTCTTGTGAAGAGAGAGTTCTGCCAGCCTCACCTGGCAGTTCCCCTAGGCAGAGGCTGGCTGTACCTCACACAGCCATGGTGACATTTCCTGATATTTCCTTTCACTCAGTGGTTTTATCCCAGCACTGTGAACATTTTCCTAGTGCAGAATGGCTTGTCCTGAGATCATGTGCCCCATACAACTGCACAGCCCGTGTTTAGGGGACAATCTGCATAAGTACCCGCACGAGGTTGGGTAAATTCATTTTCTCAGACATGTTGTGATTTGCATTGCAGCCATAAAGGTTTATTAGAGCAGAGTTACCAGCAGAGTGTGAGCTTTTTAACAAAGAATGAGTTGCCAAAAACAAGTTGAGTAAGCCAAGCCTTTGCAGGGTGGAGGAAGGGGCTGGGCAGGTGACCAGGCTCATCCTCCAAGCCCTTTGCGCTGCCCCGGCCGTGCTGCAGGAACTCCCGGGTGTCTCTCGCCGCCCCTGCTCAGGACAGCTCAGCTGCACGGTGCCAGGGTCACTGCTGCTGCTCTAGCACACTCTCGACTGCCCTGTGTCAACACACAGCAAATCACTGCCTTGAGGGGAAGTCTGAGCATTCCTGCTGAGTGCAATTCTTACACCTGACAGTGTCAGCAGCAGAGGCTCCATGCCCAGCAGCACCCTGGGCGCTTTCTCAGAACTGTATTTTTTTATTATTCCAGTAAGCAAATGTATTTCCCATCCCATAAAGTTTATAAACTATATTTTATATTTAGGTAGAGGGAAGAGCAACACTTGCTGTATTTTAACCCCTGATTCTGCTGCAAAATGGACCTCAGAATCTTTCCCAACCCAAACAACAAAAGTTTTTTCTGACCAAATACAATGCAGCCATTGGGGCAGATGTAACCCACTAATAAGAACGTGTTTACCAACTACTGACTTACCTGACATGTCCCCACATTGGGAATGAGAGTAGGAAGCAGAATATGACTGGGAGGATTTTCCACCTCCTTGGAAAGCTGCTTGGGAAGCACTGTTAAAAAAAAAAAAAAAAAAAAAAAAAAGAGAATTCATCAAAACCTACTAATCAGTTGAAAGATATGTTGATGTAGCTTCAGGGACAAAAAGTCTCTATTGGTAAATAAGTACATGAGGATTTCTTTTTACTCCCTTGCTATAATATGAAATACATACACAAGGTCCTGCTGCCCCTCCTGCAGCAGTGCCCGGTACTGCTGGATCTCCTGCTCCAGGCGGGTTTTTATACCCAGGAGCATCTTGTACTCCTGGCTCTGACCCTCCATCTCACAGCGGATGCTGGCCAGCTCCTCCTCGACGGCGTTCACCTGTCCCTGGATTTGTTGCAGCAGGCAGCTGTAGCGAGTCTCAGTTTCTCCCAGGGAGCTTTCCAGGGAGCTTTTCTGGAAGGGCAGACAGAGGAGGTGAGGAGCAGAGTTCTGTGGCTGCCTGCCCGTGCCAAGGAGGGAAGGGCCTGCAGATGTGCCCACGTACCGTGCTGAGCTGCGCCTGCAGTTCGATCTCCAGGTTCTGCATCTCGCGCCTCAGCTCGGTGAGCTGGTGGCTGCTTGTCTGGATGTCCTGGCTGCTGGAAGTGACCTGCTGATTGACTTCTTGGATCTGCAGAGCCAAACCACAGAGACACTTTCTGAGCCACACCAGCTCCTCATTTGCTGAGCTGAATGAGAGCTCTCATCTCCAGGGAGCCTCTCCCTTTCAGCCAGTGCTTCTACCAGGGTGTCTGGGCTGTCCCACCAATGGAGACTCCACTCTGGGCATTGCTACCTACCTTCACCTCATACCACTGCTCCACCTCCCTGCGGTTCTTCGCAATGATCTGCTCATATTCATCTCTCAGGTCATTCAGGATCTTTGTCAAGTCTTCTCCAGGGGCAGCATTGACCTCCACGCTCACATCGCCACCAGTCTGGGACTGGAGCTGCCTCATTTCCTGCAGGGAGGCAAAGGAGAGGCACAAGGGCACAGAGGGGTCATTTGTTGTGCTGGGGCAAAGCAGTACCCAGGTACAAAGGAAAGACAATCCCATAGCATAAGGTGGAATACATGCTGGTGGGAACTGTGAGGAATCAGTGGATTATGTCTTTGGGTGTGCTGTCTGTCATTGGATCATACCTCCTCATGGTTTCTCTTCAGAGCAATCAGCTCATCCTTCAAGGACTCCAGCTCAGATTCCAGGGAAGATCTAACCAGAGTCAGGTCATCCATGAGATTTCTCAGGCCATTGATATCAGCCTCCACGGTCTGACGGATGACCAGCTCATTCTCATACCTGTGTCACACGCACACAGACAGAGAAATGGGGAAATGAGATGCTGATAGTCAATAGCACACATCCTTCTAAGATCAGCATTCCAGTAAACCAGGATGACTCAGTAATACCACCCAAGGCAGTCCTCCCTTGCCTTCTTAGATGATGAGAGGGATTTGAAAGACATGCAAAGTTCACAGGGAGGTACTCACTTCATTCGGAAGTCATCGGCAGTCATCTTGCTGTTATCAATGTCCAGAAGCATTTTGTTGTTGTCCACAGTGGCAGAAATAATCTGCAAAAGGGGAAGGTGGAGAGGAATCTTTCTGTGTTCTAGACTTCCAGGACAGGGTGAAAGAAGGCTCTAAGCTTTGGTAGGGTGTTATTGCTGGTCTCAGAATTGTTTCTTGCAGTAGTGCAGGGCCATATGGAAGGGTAATGATCCAGATTTACTTTTCAGGGAAGCTTGTGCTGTCATGGACCATCCTGCCAAATCTGTGCTCTTCCTTTTCTCAAGTTAGGGACAGCCCCCGAGTGTCCCAAAGAGTGTTTGCAGCCCTTTCTATATAATGTACTTCTTCACTGGGTCTGTTTAGTATGGTTTTCTGGTACTGTGTGAACAGATTGTAAGGGAAGACCTCAGTCCTTCCACCTGGTGTCTGTAGGAGTGTGGAGGGAAAAAGGGAGCTCAGATCCTGCCACCCCGGTGCTTTGGCTTTGCGCTCCATCCGGCTCATCTGGCTGGGAGCAGGGGGAGGCACTGCAAACCACACAGGGCTGGTTTGGAGCCACCTGCACCAGGTGCGATGTGCCGTGCGTGAGCCAGCGTGTCTGTGGCTGGGCGAGCTCCTGGTGCCTCGGGCTGTGCCCCGTTGCCTCTGGGCTGCTCTGAGGGTTTGCTCACGCAGGGGATGGGAGGTGCAGCTCAGCACAGGGTTTGTGCCTGCGGTACCCCCGGCACGGCCGGCCCGCAGGTAGAGCCCGGCGCTGGGGACGGAGCGAGGAGCGAGGAGCAAAGAGCACAGAGCACAGAGCACAGAGGAAGGTCTTAGAGGAGAGAAGAGCATGTGGGAGATGGAGCCACGTGTGCCGGGATGGTCCTACCTGACTCTGGAGTTGTTCGATGGTCTGGTAGTAGGAGCTGTAGTCCTTGGAAACGCTGGGCGCTTGTTTCCTGTACCACTCCCGGATGTGATGCTCGAGCTGCGCGTTCTCCTCCTCCAGCCTTCGCACCTTGTCCAGGTAAGCGGCCAGGCGGTCGTTGAGGTTCTGCATGGTGACCTTCTCGTTGCCGCTGAGCAGCAGGTCCCCGCCGGGGCCGCAGCTGCCCGCAAAGCCCCCGCCGAAGCCCCCGGCCAGGCCGCCCATGCTGAGGCCGCCGCCGTAGCCCCCGCAGGCCGCCCCGCCGTAGCTGCCGCCGCCGCTCACGGAGGAGGCGTAGCGCCGGCAGGACACGGAGGAGCTGCGGCCGCTGCTGCCGCCCCCGGCGCCTCCTCCGCTCCTGTACGAGGTGCTGGACGTTCTCTTGATGCTGCAGCTCATGGTGAAGGGATCAGCTCTTCCGGGCCCAGATGCAAAGCTGTGCACGGTGAGAGTCGGGAAATCCGAGTGCAGCGGGCCGGCCTTGCTGGTGGCTCTTTATACCTGCCCGGGTGGGTGTCACCTGCCAGGCAGTCCAGCTTCCCATGGGCTTTGCCAGCCCGAGTGCTCATGCCAAAAATGATGTGCTAAGGGAAATCTTGTCTGAGGTAAGTAAAATGCATTACCATTCAGTGGAAATATGTCTGTTGATTCACACCTAGCTGCACTATAATTTTATGTGGGTGGCTCCGTGTTGGATATTTTGTTGAACAATGTAGTATCTCCCAGTTTCTGTTAGCCTGGCAATGTCTCGCTGGTAATGGCAGCTAATGAAGTCTCTGCTTCATTGTCTGTGTCCATCATTTTTATGTTTTCAAACTCAGTAGGTCAGCTTTGGTCTTCCACCTGAGATCACAGACATGATTCCTAACACCAGCAGCCTCCAAGGGACTCTCCATTCATTCATTTATTTCAAATTTACATTAGCTTTACAGACATCTAATGCACCAAAATAAAAATTTGTAAGACTGCATTCCCATGTCTGTTACAGAAGAAAACTTGACTCTGAATTTTTCTCTCCGTATTGAATAAGATCCTGCTGCCATTCGGCTTTCTTTGAACATGCAGCATGTGGATCACAGTCTTTTTTCTTTTTGAAGAAAACTCTGTAATAGCCACAAAAGTAACATTGTACAAGGGAAAAGATATTAAATCTTTTCCTATCAAAGAGCTCCAAATTTTATTGTAGCGGTTTTGAATGGACTCAGAGGAAATTGAGAGGAGAAATATTTTATTTTGCATATTTTCATAAGTGCATTTATATACTAATTTCTCTGAATATATCGTTGTATTATATAATACAATGAAAAATTAAGTGATTAAAAGACCCAAAGATTAGATCTGAAAAAATATCATTATTATCTGAGCTTATTGCAGTGAAGGGTGTTTTGCAACCATGACGGAATACCTTGCACCACCCAACAGAGAGCCAGAAATACTTGTGTACTTTTTTCCACTGCCCGTGCAATAGGGAACAGCAGTGAGGTGCATTTTCCATCTTTACTAATCAAGCTCCTGTGAAACTGAGAAAAGCCTTGAACAGAAACAAATTTTCAGATTTCCAACTGTGTATTAAACAGCAGCATTGCAGCTCCTATGGAAGAGTCACTGGGCTGTGCAGAGGCAGCACAAGGAGCTGGTGGGATCTGCTGTGAATTGCCACCTCAAAATCAGCTTATCCACAGAGAGAGAGGATGGATTCAGCCTAGAACTGTTTTAGGAAAAGGTTCTGCAGAAGGAAAAATAAGCCCCCTGCTCTCTGGCTGTCCTTGTGCAGATTTGTTCCCCCTTGGTTGCTCTGGTACCCCCGAGGTGCTGCCACCCTCCTGCTGGCACTGGAGCCATTGGACACAGGGCAGGCTCCTCACAGGAATGCCCCTGTACCCCCTACTCCCCAAACCTTGCCACATCAACCCAGTACTGTGCCTTGTGGGTGTAAAATGATCTTGGCAATCCTTCCTTCCCTCCTCTTGGGTCTCTCAGCAGCTGCTGTCTTCATTCTGTTTTAACCCTTTCTGGACTTCACTGTGTGATGTGTAACACTTAGTGCCTGTTGGGCAGCAAAGTAATTAGGAGCTAGGGAAATAAATACTTTTCCAAGGTTAGTTTAAAGCATGGACTGACATCAGTGGAGGTTCCTGTCCCTGCCCCTGCAGGAGGTGACAATGCAATTCCCTCCCTTAGAGGGCTCTGGAATACACATAATTCTTAATCCTCCGCAGACCATTTATCATGAACACCATGGCTCTTTCTGTAGGGTGTGTTGTCCAAGTTTCTAAACCAAAGAAGGAGAAATTAGTGTTACTAGAATTTCACTGTTCCTGTTCTGTGTCCTTGGCAGCATTTATGCAGCATAAACTCTGTTTAACAAGCCTGCAAAGGCTCGTTCATGCCAGCACAATGCCAGCACACTTTGGCTTGGTGTAAATCAAGTGTTTCTGTTGCCCTGAATGGTTTCCAAGTGTTGAGAAAGTTTGCATGGCAGTGTGACATGTATTTCTGGAAATTGATTTCGTATCTGTTCTCTCGATCCGTATTTATGTGCATGATCTGTTGGGTTACTCAGCAGTGCTGCTCCTCATCTGTGGAACTCATTTTCTTTCACTCTTAACCCCAGAGGCCCCTCCCTTGTGTGCAGCCCTGCACCAGCAGATCAGCCTGCAAGGTTGTGTGCAGGTGAGATGTACCTCCCCTTGGGCAGCCTCACTGGAAGTTTGGCCCCTCAGTTGCTGGGATACAATGGTAGCTATATCCAAAAGTGAACATTCCAGGCCCTTTTACATGTACTTCATTTCTCAGAGGTTGAGGGCAATTGCTGTCAATATTAACATTTTATGGAAATTAACTTTATCAAGTTCCTGTACATTATATTTCCCTTTCACTTCTTATAATTTCAAAACAAGATCCCTTATCTGTGCATTTCCGGGTAAAACCATCCATCGAGGTTTTGTGAATCCAAACATTAGTTTGACTTTACAACCATGACTCTGTAATCATTAGTGTTCCTTTTGGACACTCACGTGCTGCCAACACCATTGGAGTCATTGAGCACTGAGGTTCTTTAAGGCTGATATTCATTTGTTGTGTCTCAGAGCTCAGATCACGAGAACATCTGACACATTATTAAAGAACAAAGGCACAGCCCAAGAGCCCTTACTGCTCAGAAATTGTGTTTTAACTCTGACTTTTGTTATCAACTACTGGAGTGTATCATCAGCCTCTCCACCTCGAGGTGTCTTGGCATGGCTTTGTGTTTTCTAAGTGTTTACAGCTACAGAAGGAAAGAAAAACCCCACACAGGATTCTGGTTGCATCAGACAGAAATTAAATTTTATTAGAGACATTTTCCTGATTCAGAGCAACCTGAGTACCAAACAGGTTGGATCTGTAAAGCAGCAGTTTAAGTGCCAGTGACTGAAGCTGCAGAGCTTTGTGGGCAGAAGCAGCACAGAGCATGCAGAGCAGGGGGAGAGGTGCATCTGCAACTCCCAGGAACTTTTCAGAGCATCATCTTTCCTTGGGAGTGTGGGGAATGCAGCGGATTTGGGCCAGTTTCTTTTTGAAAGGTCTTGCACTGGAGGATCCTTGATGTATATTCTTAGTCAAAAGATTTTCTTCCATATCCTGTTTAGAGACAAAACAAGCATGAACTTCATCATCCTGACACTGAATGTCCAAGATACCAGTATCCCCCAGACATTAGGATGATGTGGGAGTGCCATAAGCATGCCAAAGAAAAACTCCAGCATGGCTGTGGGATTTACGAGGTTCTTCAAAGAATGAGACAGATGAAAAAAACCAGCTGAGGTTAAACTACAGGATAGATAATATCACCCACAAAATGTAATGGAAATGGACTGTGTGCTCTGGAAGTGGAGTCAGTCCTTTGCACACAAAGAGGAATGAATTGTTAGTAACAGTAAATCTAATACTTTCCAGAAATTTTAGTTTTTCCTCAGTACTGTTTGCCTCTGGAAGAGTATGTTGGTATAAAGTAGTGCACAAATTAGTCAGGATGTGACTGCAAGAACACTGTGCCCATGCCATAGTTCTCACCTTGGCTTTCACCGCCACTCCTGCAGGACTGGGATTGGGAAGATGAAGAGTAGGAGTGGGAACTGCTGATGCCTCCTGAGGTTCTTCCTCCTCCTCCTCCAATGCATCCACCACCGCTTCCTCCTCCCATTCCTCCACTTCCCCCTCCCATTCCTCCACTTCCTCCTCCCATTCCTCCTCCACTACTTCCTCCTCCCATTCCTCCTCCACAACTGCCTCCTCCCATTCCTCCTCCCATTCCGCTGCCACCGCCTCCATATCCACCACTCATGCCACCACCTCCTCCTCTTCCTCCTCCAGAGTAACCACCACCTCCAATTCTACCACCTCCCATGCCTCCTCCCATGCCTCCTCCCATTCCTCCTGCCGGGATTCTGCAAAGAGAGAGAAAAGAGAGAAAAAAAAAAAGTCAATCAAAAGCACTTTTCCATCCCAAAGCCATTGAGCTACAGCCGCTGCCCAGGAGCCAGCACCTCTCTGGGCTGTACTGCTGGTTAGAACCCAGCACTGCACAGCAAAACAACTGAGGCACTGCCAAAAATTATCCTCTCTTTCAACTTCAACTTGAATGCAAGAGCTTTTGTTTTTCCTGCATTCTGCCTAGGGATTCCTTGCAATGTTTGGCATGTACATCAGTGTATGGCTCAGAATCAGAAAGAGAGAATGAAACTTTAACTGCTGTTTCAGGCACCGTTTTCTGAGAAGAAGCTGGCACACTGCATAAGTGAGGCTGAAGTAGCTTGAACTTTCAGAAACTTTTATAAAGGTTTGGAAAACTTTGGTTGGTTAGGATTTTTTTTTTTTTTTTGCTTACAGTCTTTTCCTGCTCTTTCAGTTCCTAGCTTTCCTGGAACCAGGCTCTCTTACTTGGGTTTCCTTATCCAGCCCCAAACTGGTAGTTCAGAATTTCTGCATTAATTTTTCTTCAAGTGAGTTATATTCTGAACAGAATGAAATATCTCACACCTGGGAGGTGATTGGCCAAGACTGCATCAACCTCATTTCAGTACAAAATCTGTCCTGCAAATCTCGACTGTTCCATTTCCAGCTGTTCCCTGCCCAGCAGCTGGGTGTCACACAGTGTTCTCAGTACATACACAAGATCCTGCTGCCCCTCCTCCAGCAGTGCCCTGTACTGCTGGATCTCCTGCTCCAGGCGGGTCTTGATGCCCAGGAGCATCTTGTACTCCTCGTTCTGGCTCTCCATCTCGCAGCGGATGCTGGCCAGCTCCTCCTCCAGGGGCCCAATCATGCCCTGGATCTGCTGCAGCTGCATGTTGTAGCGACGTTCCGTGTCTTCCAGGTTGGACTGCAGAGAGTCTACCTGCAAAGGGAGCACACAGTGCACTGTTTGTGGGAATTAACTTTAACTTATTGTGGGGAAAAGAGGAGATCTTCACAAATCCTCAGAAAAAAGCGCGTCATTGAAGATGAGTAATCCAGCATCCCGTTCTCCTTGGATGGATTCATTGCTGGCTGTAGCTCTTCTCACATACAGCCTGTGTCACAGGGTGAAGCAAATGCCTTTCCTTACCATGCTGATCTGTGACTGCAGCTCGATTTCCAGACTCTGATATTCACGCCTCAGCTCAGAGATCTGCTGGTTGCTTGATTGTATCTCCTGGCCACTTGAGTGGACTTGTTGATTAACCTCTTCCATCTAAAAAATTAACATCCAAAATTGGGGCATTTTTTATAATTAGAAAACATTCTATCATAAAAGCATCAGGAAAATCAAATATCATAAAAGCATCAGGGAAATCGGGAAAATAAAATATCGTAAAAGCATCAGGAAATCAATTAATAAGAATAAAGATGCCATGTGTTTATTTCCCACAACCCACTCTGCCAACACCCTGGTAATTCACTGGCTGCTGGAACACAGAGTCTCTACCTGTTTTACCACATAACTGATATTCCAGGACTGACCTGTTATAGGAAACTGCCTAAAGTAATTCACAGTTATTGTCCCTTACATAACATGTGATAAGTTGCCTTTCACTGGCTGTAAATAGGTCCAGTACTTTGTAAAAATTCAATTACCAAAGCCCTCCTGTGCTTTACCTTGGTTTCATACCAGCTCTCCACCTCCTTCCGGTTGTTCTCAATGAGCCTCTCGTACTCACAGCGCATTTCATTCAATTTTTCCATTAAGTTGATGCCAGGAGTAGCATTGACCTCCACACTGACATCTCCACCAGACTGGCCTTGCAGTCCTCTCATTTCCTGAAAAAAATGTCACAAAAACCCCATGAGGTTCTCAAAGAGTGAAGGTAAGGAGGAATGACATCAGTTCAAATAGAAGGAAGGAAAAGCTCACAAATCCTCACAAGCCCATGACTCCAGCAAAAGGGCCTTGTCTGCCCTTGCCATGGAACAATTCTGCCTTTCCTGCAGCTCCAGTGCTCACAGCCAGGCACTGCATGCACACTGACCCTGGTGCTGCCTCCACAGGATTGTAAGGAATTCTGTGCAGTGTTCTTTTGTGGGAATGTTTTCTTTTCAGTGGGAAATCTCATTGAAGAGAGTAAAAATGCTTTCTTTTCACTCCTCCATATGGTCTATCCCACTTTCCATCCATGCATTAAGCATGCAAACTGTAGTTTGTACTGAAAGCCATTCACCCCCCTGGTCTCCCGTGTTGACCTGGGGTCTCATGACACCAGCTGTGGGCAGCTGTGCCCTCTGCACACTCCTCAACATCAAAGCTGGCTTGTGTCAAGTTGGATGATAAAAACCAGTGGCCAAACCCTGGTTACTGCTGGTGGAAAAAGTGAGGGGAAATTCTTTGAGTGTTGTGTTGCCTTTAATTATTGAAATGTGAAGAGACTTACCTCTTCGTGGTTCTTCTTCAGGAAGATCAGTTCCTCTTTCAGGGACTCAAACTGTGTCTCCAAGTCAGATCTGGACAGAGTCAGTTGATCCAAAAGTGGGCGTAATCCATTGATATCACTTGCCACACTCTGGTGGAGAGTGTATTCAGTCTCATACCTGAATGACAGACAAGAAAGAGAGTAAAAGTGCTGCCAGAGTTCTTTGGTATCTCAGTTATGGACAGTTCCCATCTTACATCTCTGGTCAATTCTTAGAAAGAAGGACCCCATTCTCTTTCTGTCTCCAGTAGCTGTGTTTGATTTCAGTACAGTTTCTCTCTGTGAGATTTATACCATGAGGATTATGCTTATAAATCTACATGCAAGGATGGAGAAACTTAGAATGGAGTCCCTTAAATGTGTCTCCTCAAGAACTTGTCTGGAGAAAAATAATAATGAAAACACAAAGCAGTCCTTCTCAGAATGCTTTCCCCAACAATTCTCTATTCTATGATCATAGCCAAAAGTCCCCAGCTTGTACAAAGTTTAATTGGCAATGGAAACTTGTGGGGATAAAGGGAGGCAAAGTGGATGGAGCCAGGAAGGGAGTGACTCACTTCAGTCTGAAGTCATCCACAGTCATTCTGGTGTTGTCCATGTCAAGGAGCATCCTGTTAAGGTCAACATTTGCACCAACAATCTGAAAGGGAGGGGGCAGGTGTTATTCAGTCAGTTGTCTTTTCAGTCTGATGACAGAAACAAGAAACACCTATGCACAAACACCTCGCAGGAGGAGTTTATGGCAATGTCAAGCCTTCAAGTCTAACTAGAGCTGCAGGAGCTATTGAGAGAAATTAGTTTATTGCTTCCAGATAAAAGAAAGTGCCTTTACTGTTAATTTTGGTTTACAAATACCAATTAAAAATACCTTGTTGGAAGAAAAACTAAATTAACTCCTCATATTCAATAAAGAAAAAACAAACAAAAACCCCCAACCCAACAAAATAAAAACAAACAAAAAAACCAACCCAACCAACAAAAACAGTGGAAAAGTAGAATTTCCATTACTTTTGACAACAGCCACGTTCACACAAGCGATACGTGACTGAGGGCTGGAATGAGACTAACTGCACATGCTGCATATTCACAAAACCACCAATCAATATGGCAATAATAGCACGACATAAGCAAGGATTAAATCTGCTGCTCAAGAGTGAAGAGTGAGCAGCAGCCCAGCATTGCAGGAGCATTGCACAGGCCCTGTGATGGGGCACTGGTGCTGATCTGCCATGCACTCAGAAATGCTTCCTGCATACCCCTGAACACGCAGACAGGAGCTGTCCCCACACCTCTCTGCTTCCTGACCAAAGCACAGGAAGGGGAATATCACCCCTAACAGGAGCCCTGTGTGCATAAGGGAAGTGCCATCCCAATAAGAAGCTGTCCCAAGTTAGTCAAAGGACATCATACCTGGTTTTGCAGCTCTTCAATTGTCCTGTAATATTGGCTGTAATCCTTGCTCTGAGAGGGAGCTTGATTTTTGTACCACTCCCTGATCAGCTGCTCAAGTTGGGAATTTTCTTCCTCCAGGCGTCGCACTTTGTCCATGTAGGACGCCAGGCGGTCATTGAGGTTCTGCATGGTCAGCTTCTCATTTGTGGAGAGCAAGCCAGAGTCGTCCCCAAAGCCCATCCCTCCAAAACTGCCTCCACCACCAAAGCCACCACTACCCCCAAAGCCACTAAATCCACCTCCACCGTATCCACCACCTCCAAACCCACCTCCCATTCCCCCAAAGCCACCCCCTCCTGATCCAAGTCCTCCTCCCATGCTTCCACAGCTCATTCCTCCTCCATAACTACCACCACTCATTCTCCCCCCATAGCTACTGCGGCTGATCCTGCCACAGCTGCCACTGCTAAAGCCTCCCCCATAGCTGCTCCTGGAGCCTCCTCCACCAAAGCTTCTCCCAGAAAAGCCCCCGCTGCCTCCAGAAGAGGTGTATTTCCTCGAGGACACCGAGGAGTATCCACCAGACCTACCCCCTCCACCACCTCCACCACCTCCACCACTGCATCTTCCACCACCACCTCCTCCTCCTCCTCCACTGCTAATTCTCATGGTACTGCTCGAAGATTTGGTGCCACAGCTCATGGTGACAGCAGGCAAGAATCAAACTGCAACCCCAAAGTTAGCTGCACAGCCTGATAAGCTTCAGGACTGCAAATTTTCATCCCCAGCTCTCTCTATTTATGCACTTGACACTGGGTGTCACCATCAGGGTGTTTCCTTCTCCCAGGGCATTTACCAAACTTCTTGTTTGTGCCAAGAATAATTTGCTGAACAGTATTTTTGTGCAGCTATCTCAGGCAATCCAGCCCACAGCTGGGATTCTGAGCCTTGGCTAAGGTTGAACATCTCACCTCTTTTGGGCAGCATTCTTTTCATTTACTGGTTTCTGGAATGGATACTTCCTCTGCTCAGGTTTTGTGGCTGCTGTTGCTGAAGACTGGTGTTTGTTCTCTTTTGCTCTTTCCAACTTTGTGCATTTAAGATTTTTTATGCAGCTTATGTTCCATTTCTCACCATACGTGCTAGTGCAAGGGTTTTAATAGTAGGATTGTGTGACTTGTCTGTAAAGATTGTCTAACTCGTGTGTCCCTGCCAGCACTTAGAGAACATCTTACTTAAGATGAACAGGTTATTTCAACCAATGCAGAGGGATTCTTGTTTAAAAATCAAAATCCCTCCTTTTTGAAGAAAGTGCTAGGGCAGCACACAGCCAGCCAAGTCCTAGAATTCAAAAAGAAGAATAATATTGGACTTTTTTTTCACCTAAGCACTGCTAATCTAAAATAGAAGGAAGATCAAGGATGCATTAATTGTATTATAAAGTCAATCGTATCCCAATTAGAAGTTGTTTTATTGCAGACAATGATTTAAAAACTAGTTTGTGGGAAGACTTTTTATAATTTAACATAAAGCAGCTCACTCTCTCCATTGTTAATGTGTCATATGTTGTAGGTGATAAAGTAATTATATCTACTGTTCTTAAAGCAAAGATCCTTAAGATTAAAATAGCACCCTGAGAGAAAAGCTGAAAGTCACAGGTCAGTGGAGATCAGCCTGCTGAGACCACGAGGGAGCCGACCCCACCCGTGAGTGCTGCCCCCATGCAGGGGAGGGTTTCCCTCTCCCTGCTGGGCTGAGGCTCTGAGGCAGGAGTGCAAATCCCAGCACGACCCCAGCCTTTGTGTCTTGCTATGGAGGGACCCAAACTGTGCCAGTTGTCCCGGGAGGATGTTCCCAGTGTCCCAGTGACAGTTCTGTTCTGTCTGGAATGTCTTCATCCCTCTCTGTGGGGTTGGGGAGCCTTTAATGACTGTGCTTAGGAAATGCAGCAATCTCCCTAAACCTGGGGTGCAGGAGCAGAGGGCTCACCCGAGGAAGTGCCTTTTGTGCTCTGCTGTCCTTCTGCCATCCAAGACCCCTGGGAGATGACAATGCAGCACAGTCCTTGCTTTCCAAAGGCTGCCTTGGTGGGCTGGTGGTTGTAAATTCAGGATTATTTAACATTTCCTGACTGCATCCTTTGTCCTGGCCTTTGTGCCATGCCTGCACCAGCATTGCTCTATTGCTGCTTATGCAATTGCTTTCAAAACCAAGATTTTATCTTGCTATTTGATCTCTCAATGGATGAAAGATGATGAAAGATTCTGAGCAGTTTGGTGATGGAATAATTTCTCCTGATTCTCAGCTGGAGGCTGGTAGTGTCACCTCAGCAGCATAAACAGTTTCTGGGCTTTAGCACAGGCTGTTATTGATGCAGAAAGATGGAGTTTGCTATAGGAAAAATGTTTTTTCTTTTTTTGTGCTGTTTTGCCTCTGGGTCTAGGTAATGCTGCTTTGGTCAGTGGGACCCTTTGTCACAAACTCTGCTGTGGTGAGTAAAACTGATTATCATTCAAATTCCCATGAGTAATTACAGGGATATTCCTTAGATGTGTTTTTCATAGCCAAGATAGAAGATCTGTGGGTTTGTTAGTGATAGGAAATACAAAATTCCCTGGAATGATTAAAGAAAGAGTAAAAAAATTGCCAAAATTATATTTTAGTCTGTTTATTTATCGTCTGAGAATCCACTTTTTTTTTTTTTTTTTTCCTATTTTATTTACTGGTGTCTTTTTCCATATGTAATTGTTCACAGCAGGGATTTGTCCATAGAGGAGAGTTCTTCTGATAAGGTCAAGTCTTATTGCAGGCTTGGACAATACTTTAAAAAATAACAACAATGAAAGGAAAGAAACATTCAAACCACTAAGGGTGGAAAACTTTCACTCACCTTGGTATTTCATTTTAGCTTTGTATTATTACCACTCTTTGTATATTAAGGAGGATCATAAATCAGAGATTTTGCCTGTAGATCTAAGGTAACTTCTAAGTCACATGCTCATTGTTGTTCCTGTTTTGTCTTTAGCATTGCTGCTATTTTGTTTTTCTTAGCAGTTTCACCTTGGTGTGGAACACCTTGGTGCTACAGGAGCCCTGGCAGCTGTGAGGCTGGGCCATATTCCTGTGTATTCCTGGAGCTGAGAACTGCCCTTGGGATGTTTAGATTCTGTCACAGTCACTGTGTGTCTCTTCGGAGCAGGACACTGAAGTGCCTGAAAAATAAAGGTGAACTATGAATGTCCTCCTGTAAAGTTGCACACAATTCCCTCCTAGCTAATTCTTAAAATTTTTTGATTATTAAATATTTGACTTGTAAACCAGAGATCTGTTCTGTGGACAGAATGAATTTTTCATTTCTGAGCTCATTAAAAGAGCCTTTCAAGATTTTTGTTCTCTGGTGCTTTTTGCCAGTCTATTACATGGATGATGTAAATTTATGGAATTACCTAAGAAGGAACCACCAGGTTCAGAACTGTCTCTCGTCTCTTTCCCTTATGTGCTGAACAGTTGAATCGTTAATGTTTCTGTGCTGAGGCAGCATCCATACCTTCTATACCATTGCTGTTTCCCAAGGGGAGCAGGGGAAGGACCTTTATTCCTGCAGCCCCGGGCAGTGCTGGAATGTTCCGAGCACACTTCTGCCCCGCTCAGCCCGGGCTCAGTCCCTGTGCTCTCACTCTGTTATTGCTCTCCTTCAGTCAGGCCTCGTGATGAGATCAAAGAAGTGACTCCCCATCGCCAGAGTGATGACAAACCCTGGGAGCAGCCCGTGCTGCTGAACTGGGAGACTTTTACAACATTCTGGAGCTGCTGCATTCCAACCAGACCTGGAGAAAACGTGTTCTCCCTTTTGTGCCTGTGTGCTGAGAAATTGAAACGTTTCCCCTTAAAGTCACTCTGCTGCCTCAGGCAACTACTAGAGGGTTTTTTTTCATCTGTTTAATGACTTCTTCCCATCACTCTTATGAGAAATTTTTATAGGAAAGGGTCTGGTTTTGCCTCAGAAACAGTGCTCACTCCTCATTCCTGCTTCCGCTTAGAATGTTCCAATGAAATCACTGTTGTTTCTGAAGAAATTTAGATTAGACCCAGCAAAGCAAACAAGGACCCTTAATGGGCTTGCCTGTGAAGTTTCAAACCTCCAGCACTCTCTCAACAGGAGAGTTATCCTTTTGTGCAGGATAACCTGGACCTTCCATGCAAGGGGGCCGATGGGAAGAGCAGCTGTCCCTCAGATCCTAAAAATGCACCCATGGGCTTGGCCACGTAGCTGTGAGAGCTGGGGGTCAGGGGGTGTGTGCCCCACAGCTGGGGACACTTTGCAGGCTGTAATTCCCAGCTGTCAGCATTTCCAGCAGTTTCTGAGCAACAATCAGAGTGGTCTCACTGTGATTTCCCCAATCTCCTACAGGGTGAAGGCAATTAGATTGGAATCATTAATTTTGTTGGTACCAAAACAGAACAGCCAGAGGGCACAGTCAGAACACCTGCCCAGGATGCTGCCTCTCTGAGGTTTGACACCTCAGTCCATCTGGGCTGTGCAGCCCCAGGGTCCCTCTGGTCACTGTGGTGTCCTGTGAGCTGGGGCATGGCGAGGACTGCTGGGACATCCCTGGCATCTGCTCTCCTTGCAGCATAGCCCGGGGGGTCAGTGCTGCTGGCTGAGCCCTGCCAGGACTCACACACCCAGGGCCAGCCCAGGGGGCTCTGCCTCCCCCCAGTGCAGTGACTTGAGGTACTCGCTGTGCAGCCCCTGAGCACGGCCTGGGGAGTGTTGCTGTAGTGATAACACACACAACATAGACTCTGGTGATTTTTCTCAAGGTTGTATGAAGAAAGAATCATTTTATTTTAGGGATCGTTCTTTTATATACAATTTTCTACAGACCACTGTGATTGGTGAATGAAAGAAATTTTTTCACCCACATTGGTCAAATTAGAGGGAACATTAAGAGAGATTTTTCTTCTCAGAAGAATACACAACATGGATATTGTTACAAAAACAATGTTTTGTTGTTTATGTTCTTTTGCTGGGAATAAGTTTCAACAAACCAAAATATTAGAAAAACAGAGCTTTAGAAACTCAGAAACTTCAGACCTGAAAACCAGACTACAGGGTAGCATTTGGCAATTAACAGGGCTGACAATGAATGCTGAACAAAAGAGACATCAGCACAATGTACACACGGGCAGTTTGGAAATTACACCTGTGCCTTGAAATGGACACATGGATTGCTTGGGAGCTCCAAAGCCAAACATGCAGCAGTGTGTGCACGTTGCTTTTTGCCTAAGGTTGCTCTGAAGGTCTTGCCCCAACACGTACCACAATTACCTTTTCAGAGCACTAATAGGAACACCAGATAAGTATCCAAATTGCAACACTTTGTGCTCATTAAATTAAAGCTTATTATGCTGATTAATGACTAATGAGATGCATGCAAATAAAAAGTGCAAAGTTCTCCTCGCTCCTCAGTATTGCTGCTGCCCCACTTTGAGCCTGCCCTAAGCTTTGACACCTGACACTACAATGTTTGTATTTTTCACTCCTGCTTTGCAATGATTTCAGTTTTCCAGCTCTGTTCCTCCATGTAAGCCTGTTTTCTCTCTAAGCAAGTACCACTGATAACCCAAGTGCAGATTTTGTAATGCAAAATGTAAAGAGGAAAGAATCCTTATCACTGGCATTTTCTTCTGGGGTCTGGTAAGAAGCCATCTCATTTTAGTCTGCTTCTTGTCTGTAGTGAGTGCTAATGCCATGATTAAGTGTAGGGGGGGTTGTGAGTGGTTTATTCGTGGTTTGTATTTATTTTGTCACATACCATAGCATGCAATAAACCATATCATGAAGCTGTTTGTAGATGCAGATTCATTAAATGTATAACCATTATAAAAACATCTTGTTAAGAAAGCCACAGATTTTAGATAAAGAAAAGACAGTACAATCAATGCTGAGTAGCAAAAGTAGTAGTAGTAGTATATTATTTATACTTATGGCTCAGAAATTGCTACTTATTATAACATATCAAAATAAGCATTTAAATCAGCAGCAGAACTGCACTGATTATTGCAACATGCTGCGCCCTCATATGTGTCTGTGCTCAGCTCTGGGTTCTCAGCCCCTGAACTGCCTCACTGCCCTTCCCACACTCCACATTCCACTTTCTGCTTTGTTCCCCCAGGGATCAATTCAGGGGAATTTCTTCTGCAAGCTTAAATGCAGAGATGCATGAGAATTAGATAACCAGCAGTAAAATACTAAAAGGAAGTTATATTTTTGTAAGGAAGGACAGGAGCAAGAGGTGTCAGTGGTACCACAGTGGCAGAGAGCAGTGAACTCCAGCATGGACAGGCTGCTCCCTTGAGTAAATCCTATCCAAACCCCCCAACAGCCTCCTGGGTGTCCCTGTGAGGCCAGAGGCCAAGTGATGGGCTGTAAATCACCCTGGCACAGTCAGGAAGCAGGCACTGAGCAGGAACATTTTTGAGGTTAACTTGGCAGGCTCCTAGGGGAGGTATGAGAAGCTGGGCTCCTGGATTGGGAGTATTTCTTAATTAGGGCTGCTAGTCGAGTACCCTGAACAGACAGGTCTGAGAAATAGCTGTCACCACCTGCCAAAGGTGGAAAATGAGCAGAGCAATTGGAGGAAGTAGGCTCAGGGGACAGGTAGCACAACAGAGGCAAATGTGATGTGGTGCTGCAAGGGGTTAAAAATGCAGAAGGGGATTTTGCAACAGGTGGGAGTTGGGGGTATCCTGGCAAACAATCCCTGCTGTGGTGTCAGGCACAGCAGCACTTGCTTGTGTGTGCAGGGCTCCTGCATGCAGGTGAGCTGGTTCCTCCAGCCCCCTGAGAGACACTGGTCAGGAAAAAAATCAGATTTTTTTTTTTGTTTGTTTGTTTTCAATACTAATTCATGGCTGAGAGCCTGGCATAAGGCAACACTGTGAATCACAGGCACAGCTCTGCCTGGGACTCAGGCATTTAGGACTCCTGTTCCCACGGTCTCCCACTCTGTGTTTCCCAACATTCTCCCATGGGTGCTGCCTTCCTCAGAGGGAAAAAACAAACCTCGTGGTTGTAAAACTGAGAAAGACTCATGGAGTGATTGTTCTGTTTGGGCTTAAGCAGCTGAGGGGAGAGGTGCACAGGAGAAAGGTGAGCAGGTGTCGTGTGAGAAACCCTCTGGGTTATTTTCAAGTGAAATTCCCAACAGAGCTCTTATTTTAAAAAGGTTTTATAGGGAATAGTCAGTTCCTTAAACCCTCCCTCCTGTCCCTGATGGAAGTCAATAGCAGAAGTTTTGACTGAGTTTTCCCATCACAGGGACCAGTAGAGCATTGTTCCAGGCAATGCAGACTGCAAAGTTTTACCCAGTGAGTCTTAAGTGATGAATATGTCACTGAAAACCTTGGGTCTTATGGGTAATCTGACACATCATCGTGTATCCCACAGGTAGGGCTTGATATTTGTAACTGATTCAAACAAAAAAATCTCCGCTAAAAGAACTTGGACCAGACACAGCTTTCTGGTTGCATCAGAGAGAAGCAAAGATTTATTAGCATTTATTCCACAGGAACCCCAATCACGGTAGAGATTAACTCAGGTAACAGTGATTTGGAACAGAGACACAGGTGGAAGAAGCAGACAGGACATGCAGAGAGCTCTGGCAGCCCCTGCAGTGAGCTGGACAAGTGTTCACCCCTGCTCGTGCCAGAGGATGCTCAGCTGTGCTCA
Organism: Sitta carolinensis; assembly: GCA_032173965.1. NCBI lineage: Eukaryota > Metazoa > Chordata > Aves > Passeriformes > Sittidae > Sitta > Sitta carolinensis. The sequence goes on from CM063307.1 coordinate 2,793,322, forward strand.
GCAGAGTCTTGCTTGGTCCAAAGGCCTCACTGGGAGGTCGTGCAGTGGAAGATGCTGGTCCTGCTGATCACTCCTCAACCTTTCTAAAACTCCCTGTTGAAAGATGGAGGAAAACAAGAATTTCTTTGAAGAATTCAGCATTTTTAACCTTACGTTGCTTCCTAAGTATCACCTGTGCTGTTCTTAGTGCACCAGGGTTGTTCCCAACCTTCTGGAAAGGTCCAGACAGTGTCAGACCTGAGTTTGTACAGTGTGCGTGCAGATTTAGCAATTAACTACATGGATCTGCTTCTGTTCTCAGCCATGGGAGTGCAAATCAGCTTAAATTTAGAGTGGCTGCAGCAGTACAAACCAAATACAGGTGAACTTAGAATCTGCATTTGTGTGTGTATGGATATTTACAGTAGATTTTTATAAGTTAAAGAGAGATGGCACATAATACTTTATATAAAGTATCTATATATATTTATATATATAAATACTATGAGCTTTAATCTTGCCTACCAAACATTAATATATGTTGGAGTGTTTCAGGGCAGAGGGGATGTTTGATCAGAGGAAGAAATTTTTGCGGAGGAGTTTACAAAGCCTATGTAGGAAATTTTTGAAAACTAGAGCTCACCTACACCAAATTTTACCAAATAATCTTCCTCATTACACAAAATCCTCCTGAATTCACTGCCTTGTTTTCAGCATCAGGAGTGTCTGTGCAGTGTTCTGCTGTTGGCACTGATGGCTTCAGGCCCTTTGGGCCAGAGCCAGCTCTCATGTCGTGACTGACTGTCAGTCTGCAACAGAAACTGTGTTTGGGACAGAGCCTGGCTGAACCTGGTCATTATAAGGAGAAAATGGGAACCTCAGAGCAGGACCATTTTCTGTCTTTTCATAAAAAATCAAAAGTAGAATTGAATCTTTCTAAAAATTACAACTTCCTGCTCATTTTCACCATTTTCAGACTTTTGTCTGAGGTGTTGCCAGGACCTGCACCCTTACCCCGCCTCATGTGTTTTATGGCTTCAGACACTTCCTCCATGGTTGCTCCTCTCTCCAAAGTTTTGTTTCCTTCCAGGCAGAGTCTCATGTTTTCAGCACTTCCTGGAACCAGAGCCAGGAAATCACATATGGATCAGACCCTTTGGGGGTCTCCATCTTTTCCTGCTTTAGTATTTTGCAACCCCTGCTTAATGCCAGTCACATTTCTAACTTTTGGCTTTCCTAATTCCCTTCATACTTTGGATTTGGCATCATTTTCTCTTTTCCCCCTCCATTTCCTCTTTTCACCCATCCTCTGACACATCTCTTCATGCCATCCTTCATGCTGCTCATGTTGATTTGTCACTAGGAACAAATGTCAGAGTGGCCTTAAAACAAGATTGGGAAAAAAGTAGCAGAAATATTTCTAGGAAGGAAGTTTTTATATTCTTTCTTACTATTCTGAGATAATTGTGAATTGCAGGATGCATTTTTAAGTTCCATTTTTACCTGAGCTTTCACGAGAGTCGCCAGACTGGGACTGGGAAGATGAAGAGCGGGAGAGGCAGGATTTACCCCCTCCTCCTCCTCCTCCACCACTGCCACCTCCTCCACCTGAAGTTTTACCACAGCTTCCACCTCCTGTTCTTCCTCCACTTCCTCCTCCTCCACTTTCAGAAGAGGAAGATCTTCCATAGGATCCTCCAGATTTTCCTCCACTGCTTCCTCCACCTGAGGACCAACAGCTTCCTCCTCCACTGCTTCCTCCATGACCTCCTCCTCCACTGCTTCCTCCATGTCCTCCTCCTCCACTGCTTCCTCCATGTCCTCCTCCTCCACTGCTTCCTCCATGTCCTCCTCCTGAAGATCCACCACCTGCTCCTCCCTGTGAAGTGCTGTAAGGAGGAAAGGGTGTGTTACTACTTTCTTACCTTTCATTCTCCCAAATAATGGCACTTCCTGATGGTACTTAGGGGAAGAAATGGCAAATTACAATTCTAAACCCTTTTGTAAAAGCACAGCTTTGCATGCTGCCAGCTCAGATTTAGATTCCATGGGAATTTTTGTGCTTGTAGTAAAAATGTTGATGATTAATCCCTTGCACTAATACAAATACTGCTGCTGCCCTCTTTCCCTGATTGCACTGACAGAGAGTTAATTAACTGATGTCTGTACCTAATGCCCTGCTGCCCTTCGTGCAGCAGTGCCCTGTACTGCTGGATCTCCTGCTCCAGGCGGGTCTTGATGCCCAGGAGCATCTTGTACTCCTCGTTCTGGCTCTCCATCTCGCAGCGGATGCTGGCCAGCTCCTCCTCCAGGGGCCCAATCATGCCCTGGATCTGCTGCAGCTGCATGTTGTAGCGACGTTCCGTGTCTTCCAGGTTGGACTGCAGAGAGTCTACCTGCAAAGGGAGCACACAATGCACTGTTTGTGGGAACGTGGCAAGATTAGATCATTCTTATGCCCAACAGGAGAAAAGTCCCACGTGGTGTTGGGTGTGCCAAGGACCCCTCACTGCCTGTCCCAGCTGACATCCTGGCATTCCAGCAGTTCCTCAGTTCTTTGAGTATAAGGGGATGGGGAGCAGTCGTTACCTACCAGACTGATCTGTGACTGCAGCTCGATTTCCAGGCTCTGAAATTCACGTCTCAGCACAGAGATCTGTTGGTTGCTTGATTCTATTTCCTGGCTGCTTGAGTGGACTTGTTGACTCACTTCCTCCATCTGAAAAATGAATGTAGGGAGCTGGAGTTTCTGAGTTTTACCTACAGTGCCAACATGGCAGTTTATCATGGGACCATCTGGAATGTAATGATTTGCAGAAAGGCCACTGGTAGAATGTTAAACTTGCTTGTGTGGCTCTGCCAGAGCAATTCAAGCCCACTTGTGATTTACTTAATTTTGACCAAAGGGACTCTACCATTATTTTGTAAAAGCAATGGATGTTGTCATTCCTCTACAGGAAGTTCTTAGCAAGAGTTGTTACCACTTACCTTGCTTTCGTACCACTTTTCAACCTCTGCACGGTTTTTCTGAATAATAGCTTCGTATTCTTGCCTCATCTCATTCAGTTTTTTCAGCAGATCCTCTCCTGGAGCAGCATTTATCTTCACATTCACATCCCCATCAGACTGGGATTGCAGCAGTTTCATTTCCTGCAGAGAAAACCCAGGCCCAAGGACAATGAACACAAATGGAACCTTTCCTCAACATATATATGTTGTTCCTGAAAATCAGCCTTCTGATTTGTTTTGGTATAATGGAGTCAGTTCTCATGAATTGTAAGATAAACAAGAATCATGTTTGCATTCCTTTGTGAAAAGATATCACCTGATGGACTTCTCAAGTGACCAGTGGGGATAGAGAGGTGGGAACTTCTCTGTCCACTCTCTGATCACTGTCCAGAAACTGAGAGATATGAGATTAACAATAAACTGGAGAGTTCTTTTCTTCTTCTCTACCTGAACACCTGTTGTGTGTGTTACTGTGTTCCCTCTGTGCGTCACAGTAACATATCTGTATCTGTATCTATATCTATAGCTATATCTATCTATATCTATAGCTATCTATCTGTTTGGGGGGGTTGTGTTGCAGTTATTTAGCCCTGACTTTCCCATCATTGCCTGTTGAGGGGCTGAGCTCAGGGGCATGCTACAGCAGCCTGACCCTGCCCCTTGGTCGGCATTTCGAGCACAGGATGTCACATCCCACATCTCCAGCGTGCCTTCCAAGGAGCTGGCTCTTACCTCCTCGTGGTTCTTCTTGAGGTCGATGATCTCCTCCTTCAGAGACTCAAACTGCATTTCCAGGTCAGTCTTGGTCAGGGTCAGGTTGTCCAGCAAGGGCCTCAGGCTGTTGAGGTCACCCTCCACGTTCTGCCGGAGCCCGCTCTCCATCTCATACCTGCACCAGTGCAGAGAGGTCAGCCCTGCTCCCAGCACCTCCTAACTCCTCCTAACTGACATTATTTATGGAAAATTCACCTGTTCCAGTGTCAGTGTCTGTTTTTGTCTGTACTTTGGAGCATGCAGCATCTCTCAGCCATCAGAATTTGGAAATCATCAGCCAGTACTTAATATTTAATTAATAATATTGTTAATAACATAAAGTTAATATTCTTTATACTAAATAAATGTAAAGTTTAATATTAATATAAAACGTTAATATTAAAATGTGCTCTGTGGTCTCTTTCATCATCTCTTCTTGCTGCAAGTTTGTGCACATTCCATCTGTCTGGTTAATCTGACCTTCAGTGACAGAAAATCCTAATTTTTATTTCCTTAAAAATAAAACTCTTTGTAAGCTCTGGCTCTGCAGCCATAGGCAGCATTCCTGCCAAAGATCACTCTAGGAATACTGAAAAATTTGAAGTTTCACAAATAATTTCAATTGCGCTGCCATGGAAGCAGGAGGAAGCCAAATCCCTGTGGATTGATATTTGTTTATGGAATGAATCTGTGAAACTAAGTTCAGGAAAGAAGGAGGAAGAAAGTCAGTTCCTGCAAAAGAGAAATGTATATTTACTTTATTCTAAAGTCTTCTGCAGTCATCCTTGTATTATCCAGGTCCAAAAGTACCTTGTGGGTTTCCACAGCTGCAGCCACAATCTAGAAGAGAAACAACATGTTAGGAAAACATTCCCTGTGAATCTCTCAGTCTGTTGGTGCTTAAACTTTTCTGGCAAAGAACATACCTGTTTTTGAAGTTCTTCAATTTGTTCATAAAAGTGGCTGTAGTCCTTTGGGCCAATAGGACCTTGCTTCTGATACCACTCCCTGATTAACTGTTCAAGCTGAGCGTTTTCCTTTTCCAGATTCCTGACTGTCTCCATGTAGGAGGCCAGGCGCTCATTAAGGCTCTGCATGGTCAGCTTCTCATCATAGGAGAGAATCCCCACATTCCCTCCATGGAATCCACCACTGCCAAAGCTGCCCCCACTGAAACCAGCTCCACCAAAGCCTCCTCCATAGCCGCCCCCAAAGCTGCTCCCTCCTGACCTGAAGCCCGTTCCCATGCTGCTGTGGCCCATTCCATAGCATCCCCCCCCAGTCTGCCTCCACAGCTGCTGCTGCTCATTCCTCCTCCATAGCTGCTGTGCCTGCCATAAGCACCACCTCCCCCAGCAGAGCTGCTCCGGGAGCTTCCTCCACCACAACTGCTGCCAGAAAACCTGCCCCCAGCACTTGTCCTGGAGGTGACTGTCCTCGAAGAGGACGAGGAGTGCGAGCTGCCCCCTCCGCCCCCGGCACCGCTGCTCCCCCGCAGGCAGCTCTTCAGGGGCTGCTTGGAGCCACAGCTCATGGTGGCAGCAGCAGATAACTCAGGTGGAAAGTCAAAGCTGGTCTTACAGTTGTTCTGGAATCATAGCTCCAAGTTGCAGCTGGCCTGCTCTGCATTTATACCTGATACAGTGGGTGTCACCGTGGAAGGGAGTACCTGCTCTCCATGTGTGGTTACAAGCCCTAATTTGCCAAAGGGAGATGCTTGGCAGTGGCAGGAAGCTTAACCCTTCCTCTAAGTGTTTGTGACCATTTGTTTATTAACACAAAACATGTAATTTCTGTTGGGTGGCTCTGAATTAGGGAGATCTCTGTTGAGATCTAGTGAGCTGGTTTACAGTCATGCGAAACAAACTCATCCCACTCACCTTGTCCTGGTCACAGCCCTCTCAGCACAACAACATGCTGCCACAGGACAGCAGGGGATGTTCCCATCTCTCTTCTAATGCTCAGATATTTGTCAAGGAATTCTGGCTGATTTTTCTATGGCTAGCTGGTATTTTCATAGGTTTATCATTATCCTATGCTGTACGCTCCTTATTTGTAATCCTTTATTGCTTTATGCCTTTGGAAAGCCTACTGCAGGATGTTGTAGGTACACAGAACCACTCTGACTTCTTTATAATATCTCATAAAAACTCAGTGAACAATGGCAAGTATCACATCAGCAATTATTTCAATCACACCTCTGTAATTGTGTTTTATAAATAACAAATTAATTATAAAAAATGGTATCACAACAACTGCAGAACTGCTCTGTGTCAGGCTGAGGGAGGGAAGTGTGGCAGGTTGTTGCAGGGAAAACCCTTCACGTGCTTGGACCAAATGCAGGTACAGGATGGCTGAGAGACCTGGGAAAGCTTTGAGGCTTGGGGCTGATCTCTCCTGTCGTGGCTGGGAGTGTCACTGGTCATGTTCCTGAAGGAGATTCAGAATTTTATCAGGATGTTTTCTCTATGCAGCACAAATACAATACTTGGAGGAGAAAGGTAAAATTCCTGGTTTGGGGATTAAGTCAATAAACTACATCAAAACAGCATTTTTCCTTCAGATTTGTTTTCCATTCACAGACACAGCATGACCAAAAGTAGGAAATATTTTCTATATTCCATTTTCTTCTTTTAAGACTCTGTCTTTGCCCAATGCAGTGGATAATTCAGCTGCACATCTGCCCTGTGAGCTCTCACAGCACCCTGAGTCTCAGACTGTGACATTTCTCCCCTGGGTACCTCTCACCCTTTTACTCCTGCCCAGGTACTTGATCCTTAGCAAATCCCAGCCTGTTACCTGTCACACCTTGTAGGTGGAACTGGTGTGATACCCAATCTCCTCTATTGATTGGGGATATTACTGTTTTCTCATTCAGCCTTTGTGGTGGTGGTTGTTGCTAATTAAGTTTTGTTTGTTACAGCAACTGTCTGTGGAAACAGCTGTTGGTAGAGGCCCCTCCCAGCACACCTGGCCCACGCAGAGGACATGCCTCACGTTCCACCTGCTGCTCCACTTCATCCCTGCAGCATCCCAGGGAGCAGGCCTCCCCTGCCTTGTAGGAATTGAAATGGTTCACCACAACACTCAGTGGAATCAGGGCATAGCTTTCTCCAGTGAGAAATCCTTTTCTCCTGAAGTGAATGAAATGCTTTTCTGTATTTTCAGCTGCTTTGGCTCAAGAAGCAGCTGGGTTATGTCCCATTTAACTGTTGCTTTGACAGCCCTGATACAGAGGCCTGGAACAAATTGATGTTGTTTTGTATAATTCTGCAGAAAGGTTTTTTTTTTGTTTTGTTTTTTTTTTTTTTTTTTTTTTTTTTTTTTTTTTGTTTTGTTTTGGTTTTTTTTTTGTTTTTTTTTTTTTTTTTTTTTTTTTTTCCTGGAAAGATGTTTATTATGTCTTCTGTATCTTCCTTTTAGGAAGACCAACCTTCCTGTCTTCCCTTAACAAAAGAACATTTTTGGATGGTTTGAATATGAGTGAGGATGCTTGTGTGCAATTTAATTTCATAGCTTAATTTTTAATACATGAAAGGATGATTTAGTGACACTTTCCCCCTAGAACTTGTGCAGGCAATGTATTTCAAGAGTGAAACTTAGCTCCTTAAAACTGAAGAATTCATCATGTCTGGAAATCCTGGCCAGGATCAGAGAGAGAAGGCACAGAACAAATGTTTCCTGAAAGGAATGTTTTATTTCAGAGCTGCTGTAAGGTGGAAGCTGGTTTATGAGGTGGTAATTTTCTCTGCTGTTCTGTCTCATAGTATTGTCCATGTCCTTGCAACACACTGAGCTTCCTGGGTGATCTTAGATAATGTTTCCAGCAAAATCCAGAGATGCTCCTGAAGTGCAGCTGGAGGGCTGGGAAACCTCCACATAAAAGTGATTGCAATAAACTTCAGGAACTGGAAGGATCCCCAGCAGTACCTGTGGAATGGGACAGTGAAATGTTACAGAATCTGGGGCTGGTGCTGCTCGCTGCAGTAGAGCCAGAAACTGGGCAGAGCCAAACTGGGATGGGGTTTGGGGCTGTGGAGGAGGAGGGGGAGGCAGGTGGCTCCACAGTTGTTTGCAATGAGGCCTCTCCCTTTTCCTGTGATGAAACTGTTACGAGCTCCCGCCCAAAGAGGAGGGTGGACTGAGCCTATTTAAACCTGAAGGGCTCAGGAATTCTCCCCAGATGGGCAGGAATTCTATCAGCAGTGCAGTGACAGGATTCCCCTGTGCTCTGGGAAGGCTTTCTCTCAGCAGTGCAGTGGCAGGGTCCCTGTGTGCTGTGGGCAGGAATTCTCTCAGCAGTGCAGTGGCAGGGTCCCTGTGTGCTCTGGGCAGGAATTCTCTCAGCAGTGCAGTGGCAGGGTCCCTGTGTGCTCTGGGCAGGAATTCTCTCAGCAGTGCAGTGGCAGGTCCTGGTTAATCTCCGCGTGCGTGGCAGGTTCCCTGGGCAGGAATTCTCTCAGCAGTGCAGTGGCAGGGTTCCCCTGTGCTCTCCACTGCCCAGGTGTGTGTGGCTGAAGCAGAGGCTGTGGGAGAAGGAAGCCCTTTTCCCTGGGCAGCTCAGGCTGGCTCCTCTCAGACCCTTTCCCAGCTCCACATCCACACCCTCCACACACTGCTGTGATCAGGAGAAACCCCCGAGGCTGCTGAGCACATTTGTGGGGTCACAGCTGGACTGTTGTCCCCATTTTTGGTGCTTCACTGGGATCCTTTTCCATCCTTCCTGCTTCTGGTCAGGTCTGGTGGAAAACTCAATTTTTTTATGTTGCTACAGAGAGAAAAACTGTTAAATATTTACCTGGCGAATATGAGTCATTCTCATAATTATATGTTATAAAATAACTCCCATTATATCATCAGGAGTTTTATTAACACCAGACAATCCCATAGGATTTCTCCATAGTAGAAAAGAAAGCCAGGCCATGCAGTGTGACTGTGTTGGAGGGTGAACATCATTCTTGTTTGTACTCTGCTCTTCATTCCCGTGAGCTTCAGCTGCCTGACACTCAGCATGAAGCTGTTCTCTTCTCCATTAAAGTTTAAACGATGAGAATCTTTTTCTTATCCAATAAAAAGCTAGATGTTTGAAAATGGAAAAATCTGATTTAGTTGTAATGTATTAGAGCTCAATTATGTTTATTGTTTTAATAGTGGATTAACTGAGAGTTCTAAGCAAAGAGTAATTCCTACCCAACAATTCATAATTGTTCACCCTGTAGTGGGACCACAATGTGTTTGGAATCTTTTGTCCCCCCAGTAACACAGCTGTGGGTGCCTGGCAGCAGTTCTGTCCAGAAATATTTAAGGTTGAAAATGCTGTCAGTTCCAACAATTTACAGTGAAAAGTGTGATTTTCTATAAATGCATTTTTGTAATTAGAAATAATTCTGTCAAAAAATGGTGCCTTATTCTTCTCCTGGGGCTCTTAACCAGTGTGCTTGGGTTTCTTTCCACAACCCAACACACAGTATTGTTTTAGACATCATTGATAGTCTGTGGAAATCATCTGCAAGTGGTGGCCTTGGCAGTGCTGGGTCAAGGACTGGACTTGAGGCTCTTAGAGGGATTTTCCAACCTAAATGATTCTGTGATTCCCTTATGCCAAAAACTATTTAGGCTTTTTTTTTTTTTTTTTATGTGAAGGATTTTAAAATCTCTGTTTTGAAGTGAGAAAGTCCCCGCCTCTCCTGAGCTATTCTGCAAGACAGGGTGTAATCTTGGCGTCCACCCACACCCCAAGGTGTGTGGTCACAGGGAATATCCCTGGAATCTGCCCCTGTTGTGTCCAATGATCCTAATGGAGCACATTCACCCACTGGCCAGTTAAAGCTGGGCTTGCCATGGACAGGTGACTTGTTGCCCTCCAGGGATGGGCAGTCATGAGTGTCCAGTCCAGCAAACATCCCTCCTTTAGGAAAAGAATAATTCCTGCCTACCTGCTACCTGATCTGTTACTCATTCACTATTGCAGAGCCGAGTAGTGATGAAACATTAAAGAGCACCTTCAAAAGCTCCACCACGCAACAGAGCGATGGTGGTTGTGATAGGAGCAGTAATTAGGTGAGTCAGAGCCCTAAGAGGCTTTCAGAGCACAAACCCTTTGGTTTGGAACTGCTTCATTGTGGGTCTGAACAGCCCCGGCCCAGCTGTGTCTCTGGGGTCTCAGCTGCTGCTCCATCGGCAAGACCCTCATTAGCAAGGGGTCATTACAGCACATTTACAACCGCCTTTCACTGTGCTCCCACCTACTACACAATGCCAAATACTCCAGTGCCGTTTGGAAAACAAACAGGTATTATTAGCAAACTGGAGAGCAAGTTTCAGTGTGGAGCGCGTCCCACGCACCCTCGCACGGGAGAACACCTGGGAGCTGCGGGGGGACACCCGCACCGTCCCTGGAGTCACAGGGAGAGCCGGGTCACACCAGCCTCTCCGCGATGTGTCCATTAAACTGCGGAGCTGGAGCTGGAGCAGGGCTGTGCCGTGTTTGTGGCCCCAGCCGAGCCCCCCTTGCCCGGCTGGCCCCGCCGTGCGCTCGCCTGTGCCGCTCGGCGGGAGCCGGCTGCCCTCTAGAGAGCACCTGCAGCGCCGGGCATCGTCCATCCTGCATCCCCAGTGATCTCCAAATATCCTGGGTGGAGAAACTAGAATGTGCCAGGAGCTGCCCATCCCGCTGCAGGGCTGAAATCGCTGCAGACTGTGGATCAAGGCATTTTTATATCATTTTAATCACATATTGTTGTACTTCTGTTAGCTCGGCCAACAGCAACTGCTTCCACTTAGCCACAGTCAGGATTAGCTCGCCATTAACTTAGCGTCGCTGGGTCTCTTAGGAAAAGGTAAGCTCGGCTTTAAGCAGTCTCAGACTTGGGTCTCAGGTAAGGCAGAGTTTGCACACCTAGGGCAGAGCAGGGACCGGGCCCCTGCCAGGTCCGTATTTCCTTTGGAGCTGCCCGCTGGGAACAGCTGACACCTGTTGGGGAGAGCTGGGAAGTGCCAGTATTTCCCAGGCACTTTCTCCATTTCCTTGTTCTTCAGCACAAGAAGCATTCGCACGTCAGTCAGGATTACTAATTGTTCCAGCTGCTTTTAAATTTTTATGTTACTTTAAATACAGAAATACAGTGCTAATGTCAAACCTCTGCTTCAGACCCGGTCCAAACTGGACAGTTTTTGCATTGGCCAGTTTTTCCCTGTGTTCTCATGCTTGTTCAATGTCTCTGTCCTCTGGGGAAAACAAAAATAAAATCAACGCAGTATAGGTATTTTAAATTTCCGCTGGGAGAAACAGCCAAGCCCAACCCAGTGTAAATATTTTCACAAGTATTCAGGTTGCTATTTCATTCTGTGGTACAAGAGGGGCAGCGCCGATGGAGCAGGTGAAAAGTCAGATGCCAAATTCCCAGATTTTTAGTTTCGATGAGCTTCTCGCTCAGGGAGGATCTGATTCACGCTGTTCTGCTGGGAGCAGCGAGCAGCAGCTCTGGCGCTTTGTTCAAGGGTTTGGGCGGCTGCAGGGAGAAATTCGAGTCTGGGAGGAGCAGGAGGAGACCTGGCCCGGCCCCGCGGAGGGGCAGTGCTGCCGGCAGGAGCCCCGCGCCCTCTCCGCTGTCGGGATGAGCAGCTCCGGGGCCCGTGCGGCCGCCAGGGATCACTCTTGTCCCTTCTCCGCTTCCTCACTGCCAAAATTCCGCCCTCCCTTTGCCCTTCCCGGCTTATTGCAGCGCAGGAACCGGCCAGAGCAGACGCAGAAATGCTCTCTGCACGCCTGTGGCACAGTCAGCAGCGAGACTTGGGGAGAGGAATTTGCCTTTATGTTTCAAATGTTTTTTAATTTCTCAACAAAGGAGTCCAAACTATTTGACAGGTTTTTAGGTGTGATAAATCTTTGTACTGTGTCACATAAGGTACAAAAACGGCTTCCAGGCCTCAGCTCATTCTGTCCTGTGGGTGTCTCTGCACAGCTGTGGTTGTCTGAAGAGCAGAGGAGGTTGCTGAGCATGTCTGCCATCTCAGCCCCTGCTGCTCCGCTGACAGGCACCCAGGAGAAGGGCACTGTGCCATCTCAGCCCCTGCTGCCCTGCTGACAGGCACCCAGGAGAAGGGCACTGTGCCATCTCAGCCCCTGCTGCCCCACTGACAGGCTCCCAGGAGAAGGGCGCTGTGCCATCTCAGCCCCTGCTGCCCTGCTGACAGGCTCCCAGGAGAAGGGCACTGTGCCATCTCAGCCCCTGCTGCCCCACTGACAGGCACCCAGGAGAAGGGCACTGTGCCATCTCAGCCCCTGCTGCCCCACTGACAGGCTCCCAGGAGAAGGGCACTGTGCCATCTCAGCCCCTGCTGCCCCACTGACAGGCTCCCAGGAGAAGGGCACTGTGCCATCTCAGCCCCTGCTGCCCTGCTGACAGGCACCCAGGAGAAGGGCACTGTGCTCACAGGGCCCCCTGCCCGGGCAGTGGTTGGACACAGGAGGTGGGGCAGCACTCAGGTGTGCTCACACTGCACCAGGCCAGGAGACAGGGCCAGGAGACACCTGTGAGATGTGTATGACACACATCATGCTCCCCACAACCAGCATGTTACTCTGATGTAGATAGAAACACACAGTAACACACACAACAGGGGTTCAGGTAGAGAAGAAGTCTCTCGTTTATTGTTGCTCTCGTATCTCTCAGTTTCTGGACAGTGATCAGAGATTGGACAGAGAAGTTCCCACCTCTCCATCTCCACTGGTCACTTGAGAAGTCTATCAGTTGATATCTTTTCACAAAGGAATGCAAACATGATCCTTGTTTATCTTACAATTAATGAGAACTCCACTATACTAAAACAAATCAGAAGGCTGATTTTCAGGGACAACACCAGCACATCTCCCAGTTTAACACCTGACACTTTTCTGGAGAGCAGCTGGCTATGTGTAGGTATGTGAGAGATGGCTGCTCAGGTGGTACCTGTGTGTGGATACACACCTGCCTGGACCTTGGCAATTTCTGCCACTGTTCTTTCACTGGTGAGCTCCAGCTCTGCTGGCCTGTCTGACTCCTCCTGTGCAACACAGAAATGGACAACATCTGCCTCAGGCTGTGACAACAGGGAGGAGCTGGAGAAGACCTGCCAGGTCAGCAAGGTCACTCTCACCTGCTGGCAAAGCAGCTTTGTTCCCAGTGCAGGATGATCCTGACTGGGTTAGGTGCCCCTTGTTCATGGATCAGCACCATGTGTTTGAAAGGAACTCAGTATCAGACACAGGTTCTTGATTGCATCAGGCAGAAGCAAAGTTTTATTAGAGACATTTTTCACCAGCAGGTACATAAGTGACCTGACTAACTCAGGTAACTTCTAGAGGTTACAGCATTGCAGAACAGAAGAGCAGAACAGAGGAGGTGGCTCCTGACACCTCCTTTAGCTACGTGGCCAAGCGTCGCTGAGTTACTTCTACTTTCTCTGCACAGAGGGTGCAGTGAACACAGACTGTTCTTGGGTTGTCTGTGGGTTTTCCTGTCCCATTCCAGCCCGTTTCTTCTTAATCACAAATTCTCCTGCAGGTCACTGGAGAGAAAAGAGCAGCATTATTTGATTGGAACACAAATAAAATCCTTCACATAACAGAAATTGGATCTTGGTGGTGCCCTTGTTTCTGGAATGCACTGCTAAGCTGGTGCAGCTGGAAGCAACCCAGGAAGCTCCAGAAATTCCCTAAATAATTTGTTTCAATGGAAATTTTCACTTGTAAAGTTATAGGTTTACTCCTCTTTTCACTCTTTCCAGACTCTTTTGCTAAGCTTTGGCTGTTGTCTTCTTCACTTCTTCTTCCAGATCTTCTTGTCATGCTTTTTTTCCCTGCATTCCCTTCTCTGCACTCTACTGCTCCCTTTTGTCTCCCATTTGCTCCTTGCCCCCCGTGTTAAGTCCAAACTCTCCCATTTCTCAGTGACACCAGCACTGTAACAGATCCCCCCCATAGCACAGTGAGTCTGAGAGGATGCCTATGACACCCCTAGGAATGTGCTGTCTCCTGGCCTTAGTGCACAAGGAAATGAACAAAGACAGTTTTCCTTCTGTGAAAACACAGCCCTTACCTTGTATGTCTCCAGTCTTGCAGGGTGGGACCTGGGACTGGCAGTGGGCAGCTGAAGTTGTTGTGTAGGTGTGGCTCGTTCTAATGACCCCTCCACCAGTTCCAATTCCTCCTCCGTGACTAGTGGGATAAAGTTGGAGAGAGAAATAGGGAATTTTACAACTTTACATGTCACTGCAGACTGACTAAATAAATAACACAGTCTCTAACTATGGCCTTTATAGGAGTTACAGTATTTTACATTACATTTTCTTTCACTTTCAGAGTTGCTTTGCATTTGTGCTCCCCCTTGGCATGGACAGTTCTCACCCATCTCACTATAAAAGAGGGATTGTCACCAATGCTGACACAATGCCAGGAGTGACAGTGTTGTCACCAGCAGTTAACAAATTTGGAATTTTGCTTTGCAGATCCCAAGGACTGACATTTAGTTCTGATTGGAATGTTCATCACAAGGAAGTTGTTCATAAGGCAATTTTTCATCTCAGGGAAAGCCTTAAGAAGGACTGAAGATCAGGTTGGATACCTGATCTCTCATCCTTGACATTTTCATTTTTTCTCTAGTGGATCTAGAGAGGTACTTACATGAGGTCCTGCTGTCCTCCTTCCAACAAGCACCGGTAGGTCTGGATCTCCTGCTCCAGGCGGCACTTGACGTCCAGTAGGGTTTTGTACTCTTGGTTCTGGCACTCTATTTCTGCCCTTATTTCAGCCAACTGCTGCTCCACACATGTGATCTGGTTTTGGAGCTCACCGAGGAGGGTGTTGTACTGGCACTCAGTTTCAGCCAGAGATGATTCCAAGTTATTTCTCTGATAAGATAAGCAGAAAAAAAATCCAAACAGCAGTCATTTAAGTGTCACCCTCCAACCCCAAAATGAACGAGCCATTCACCACCATTGTGCTGGTGGGTCTGGCTGTTCATGCTAAGAAACCCAGCAGTGACCAGTTGGAGCTGTGGGTCAGCTCATCACTCACCTGGCTGAGCTGAGCTTGGAGATCGATTTCCAGGGTTTGCAATTGGCGTCTCAGTTCAGTCACCTGGTTGTTGCACGTTTCCACCTCCTGACCACTTGTAATAACCTCCCGATTTACCTCCTCAATCTGAAATCACCAATCCAGGGTAAAGAGCTTCAGGGGATATCAGGGTACACTGGACTTCTTTTACAGGAGCAGGACATGGTGAGTGTTCAGCAAAAGGAAACAGGGAGCAAGGCAGATTCTCTGTGCACAGGGTGTTCCCTACCAGCTCCCCTGCTTGTTCATTTTACAAATCCCATTCATCTCATGGCTATTAAATCTCTTTAATCCAAATGTGGAATATCTCTGTTCCAACAACACACCACAAGGCCTTGTGGCAAATACTGCTGTTCCAGATGGGACATAACAAACTGGTCAGACAGGCCCGTGGCTCCTGTGGAACACAGGGTATAATGAGTGCCGCTCTCGGGCTTCCCTGGGAAGGAAGAACTGCTTATTGTCTCCATGTCTGGTTTCTGAAAGGCTCCTGGGCCCAGGGCTGTGTGTCTGGTTTGCAGCACAAGTGTGTCACTTACCTTGCACTCGTACCAATCCTCGACTTCCTTCCGGTTGCGCGCTATCAGTGTTTCATACTGGCATCTCAAATCCTCCAAGATTTGCCTGAGATCTGGTCCCGGGCAGGCATTGACTTCCACACTCACGTCTCCAGTCGATTGTTTCCTCAGGCAACTCATCTCCTGGAAATGAATCCCAGGTCAGATCAGATCATACTGGCTTTTGGAAGGCAGCACAGAAGAGCAAAGCTCAGTGGCCAAGAACTGCCCTCCCTGTGAGATTTTCTCCCTGCTGTGGCTGTGAAAGGCACTGGAGGATGGTGCAAGTGTTTTCCCAACAAATCTGCTGGCTAATTTCTTTCTTCATCCAATAGAGCCAGCAGCAGCATTCCCCTCTCTGGCACTCCCAATGTGAGCACAGCCCCAGGACCAGCACTGCCCCTGCCAGAGCTCCCTTCCCTCTGAGGCAGAGCGGTCTGAGCCCCGCAAAGTTTGCTGGGAAAGCCATGGCCTGAAAGTAGATCATCTTTTAAATTCCCAGCACAGTAGCAAAGTTTTCTGCAGGGGCCATGATGCTGGTGGGGTCTGGGCAGGACCTACCTCCTCATGGTTCTTCTTCAGGCAGCAGAGCTCCTCCCGCAGTGACTCCAGCTGTGCCTCCAGGTCAGACCTGCACAGCGTCAGCTGGTCCAGCACCTGGCGCAGCCCGTTGATGTCGGCCTCCACGCTCTGGCGCAGGGCCAGCTCCGTCTCGTACCTGGGTTGTGTCAGAAAGCCCAGATTCATGATGGGGACACCCCACAGGGCTTCTGTTTGTGCCACGATCTCCTTCCCCAGCTCCATGCTTTGACCTGCATTTTGCTGTCCAAGGTGAATGTGCCATGCCTTGGATTACTGTGCCTCTTCATGTCTGTTGTGTGAAAGCTTTGCCTCATGTTTTTTTCCCTGCTTCTCCTCACTGTATATTTGGTATCGCTTATTCAGCTGCATTTCTGCTTTGTTGATCCCATCTGCACTGGTCGGGAGTGAAAATGGGCCACTCCCTGAGGTGCCCGTCCCCAGCCTCACCACAAACGCAGTTGCTAAATGTTTTACCCAAGAACACTAATTAAGGGAGTGTTGGTGACCAGGAGCAAAATGCCTTTGATCATCCTGCCCTACCACAGTGGTGTGGGGAGACGTGTCTGGAGCCTCTGTAATTACTGCTCTGAGCCTCCCAGGGAGGTGGAAAGAAGCAGGGGGGAGGCAGCAGGTTCATAGAGGGGCACTCACTTCACACGGAAGTCGTCGGCAGCCATCCTGCTGTTATCAATGTCCAGGATGATCTTGTTGTTATCAATGGTTGCACAGACAATCTGGAAAAGAGCAAACCATGAGAGATGCCGCCTGTCTCCTGTTCTACTCTAGAGGTCTTTCTGCCTTGCAATTAGTTCACATTTCCCTTTTTCTATTACCTTCTTATATAAGTAACCTTGTCCCTTCAGCAGAGAAGTTGAAGGAGGTGGCTCTGCCTCCTTTACTCACAGAAGAAAGGAGATCAACCACATGGAGCTGCGAATTTAAGAGTTGTGGGATGGGACTTCCCAGTTTTATGATCTGAAGGCAAGTTCCAAGGATGCTTCAAAAAATAAACCTAAAGACCCTTCCTTAAGATTCTACATCTCAACTGACATTCAAGCTGGCATGTTCTGGGTTTCAGACTTAAGGACCTTCAGGGAACATGGTGCAAAGGTGTCTTTAAGCTTTAGGATCAGCCAAAACTTTCATTGTGGACTTATTAATGTCAGGCTGTTTATGTCACTGTGACAATCAGTTTCAATTCTCAGCTTTTCTCACCTAGAGATTTATAATACTTCATTTGATAAAGCATCCAAAGTGTATGTTTTTGATTGTCCCATAGTTTGCTTTGCTCTTCCCGAGAGGTTGACACCCACAATTTCCTCAGAGTACATTGGTAATATTACATTTACAATTGTATAGTCAAATGCAATGTACCAAAGCATCCTTTCCCCCTTTCAGAGCGTTCTCCCACCCATCCCACCTTGCAGCACCCATCCTTGATGTGCCCCCACACTCAGCAATGTCATAGGGGAATTCACCAGAATTTCTGTTTGCAAAGACATTCACAAGTTCCCTCCAACAACTGCAGTAGGTTCTAAACACAAATTCAGGCATAAGCATTCAAAAGGGGAGGAACAACCCAAAAATTCAGCAGTAAGCTTTCAAAAGGGAAGGAACAACCAGAAATTCAGTTCAGCAGTAAGCTTTCAAAAGGGGAGGAACAACCAGAAATTCAATTCAGCATTAAGCTTTCAAAAGGGGAGGAACAACCCGAGGGGGGATTACCTGGTTCTGGAGATCTTCAATCTCTTTGTAGTAGCAGCTGTAGTCGCGGGGCTCACAGGAGAGGCCCTGTGTTGCATACCACTCTCTGATCCTGCACTCCAGCTCAGCATTCTCCTTCTCCAAGCACTTCACCTTGTCCAGGTAGGAGGCCAGGCGGTCATTGAGGTTTTGCATGGTGACCTTCTCATCGCAGGATGAAAGCAAGCAGTCGCTCCCAAGACCCCCAACAACCACACCACCTCCAAGGCCAAACCCCAGGCCATTGCCATAGCAGTTGCCACCTCCATAGCTCCCACCAGCCAAGCTACCAACACTCAGTCCCCCTCCATAATTCACTCCACCGCAGTAACTCCTTCCAGAAAAACCTCTGCCACTGCCTATGCCAAAGGAAGAAATCCGTGCTCCACCACCACCACCAATGATACAGCTGCCACCGCTGCTCCTGCCTTTGCTAGACACAGTAATAGTCTCCTTAATGTTGCAACTCATGGCGACAGCGGTTGGAAACGCAAGCAGGAGCCCAAAGCAAGATGCACAGCTTGATACGAAATCAGACTGCAAGCTGCCCGTGGCCACCCATCCCTATTTATACCTTCCACAGTGGGTGTCACCACTGCTGCTGCTTCCCATAAGGCTGGCTACTCAGCCATTGGTGCCAAGAATAATTTCTCAAAGGGAAGTTTCCTTTCAAGAAGCCTGGTAGACAAGGAAGATGTTTTACATGTCTCTTGCTAATTTCAAAAATACATTAGCAATAATGTTTTATGAATCATCAGCTTTTTGTTTATGATGCAAACTTACAGCATTAAGCCAGGAAAAACACTGTCCTAAATTACATACCAGGAAGAAATCATTAAAGGTTATTGCATCAAAGAGGTCTTTATCTCTCATTAATTTATTTTCATTTTATTTTGAGTTGAATAAGCAGTTTTCATGCTGAGGTTGGAATATGTGAGATGAAACAGAAAGAAGAAATACTAACTTTGCTTTTCGAATGATGTATGAAGAATGATGTAAGAACTCTGGAAAGATCAGAGACACAGAGATTAACCTTTAAATCTCTCCACTGGCAAAATGACAAATCTGAAGCACTCTGCTGTGAGACAAGTGAGACTGAGGAGGGATCTCTTAATGGACACGGATGAAAGGTTCTTCATACATGATTGTGGCTCTCCAGTAATTCACAAAGGATTTGTTTCATTATGTGGAGGGTGTAAAGGAAGGTAAAAGTGCTTTAAATATTTCCTGTTGTTTAGTGAAAGATAATTTCTGCACTTCTGCTCATTATGGATTGTAATTGTTGCTGGGAAAGGGTGCTTTAGAAGCAGTGGATAGGAGTAGAAACATCCTATGGCAAATTTCTCTGTCAATACATGCTGCATTTTAATCAGAGCTTTGGGATTCCTGTCCTGGGACATATAAAGACAGAGTTGCTGATAGGGCTGCAGAGCAGTCGCTGCCCTGTGCAGTTCTACCTGGGCTGGAGAAGCTGGATTTGGTACAAACTAGAGGCTCTCTATCAGTAATGTTTCCAAATCTTAACCAAGCAAGGAAAATAAATAATAAGAATCCTTTCACACTTTTGTAATCAAAATTCAGGCTGAGCTTCTTTTCATGAGATGTTTTCTGAGGCTTCAGCGCACTGGGCTTCTCCCTAGGGAGCCCCTTTCCAATGGCCATGGTGCAAGGGACAGGCATTCCATGGCTTTCTGAACCCAACTGCTCCTTGTAAGAAATTCTCCAAATCTTCACCAGAGAAAAGTGAGTTCAAACTCTTGCTGAAATCTTTGCTCAATGTCAGGATTGTGGATTGGAATAGCAATTGTTACAGCAGGTAAACGATCCCATTTATTTAAGGACTGACTTATCCCAGTATTCATGGATTTACTCATAGTTTTATTGCTCTTATTTTTACTTCTATTGAAAATATGTCTCCCCTTTTCTTTGCCTCCTTGGTTGTTCCTTATCCATGCCATTAAAGGCAGAAGCATTCCTGCTGGAGACGGGTGTGGAGAGGCTTCCCTGAGTGATTTACTCCCAGATGAAGCCGCTGGCCGAGCTGTATCGGCCTGCCCTGCCTGACCCACTGGGCCTCCCTCTGACCCAAAACTCACAGAAACGAAGCTCAGAATAGGTAAAAGCTCGAATAAAGTTATTGCATATAGGAAGGAATCACTGGATTTCATTCCTAGTTCTGGAGAACATAATTGGGAGTCAGGGTGTGGTGGCAGGAGCGAACCGAAACTGCTGTAAGCTGCGTCGCTGGGAGCTTCGCTGGGCTGAGGATGATTCCTCGGGAGTTTCCCAACACCTGTGTGCAGCAAGCATCTCTCCTGAGTGAGCACACATTCCTTCTCAGTCCCACAGTTATCACCCAGACACATCAGTGTAGTGCAGGCAGAAACACGGGATGACTTGTACTCTGTGGGAGTGGAGGGTGTCTGCACGCTGGGGACGCTCCTGCTCCTCTGAGACACCTCGGTCCCCTCTGCCCCTCACACCCCTGTGTGCCTGCAGCAGCCACCTGTGCCCAGGAGCTTTGCTCTGCACACTCTTTCCTCTGTCTTGTTATTTTTCCTGTTCCTCTCCAGGAAATGAGGGCACTAGGTAAACTAAGACAAAACTAAGTAATTGTTCTGAGACCTTAAAAAATTAAATTAAGCTTTCCCTCATGTTTTTATTCAGTTACTTGAACTCATAAGCTTCCTGGGTCTGTCTCATCAGCACAAAGAAATAGGGAAATCTTATGGAAATGTAGCTTCCAACGTTTGCTGCTCCATAATTTACAGCTCTTTAATAAATGAAGTGTTTCCAGGGTGTTTTCTGCTGGGGAGCTGTTAATCACAACCTGCCTCTCCTGAGCTGCCTTCCAAACTCATCCCAACTTGTAGGTCCACAAACAACATCACAGCGTCCCAGGAGCTGAGGCTGTACCCCCCAGGGGCTTTCCAGAGGCATATTCATAATTTCTGGATCATTAGAGTCTTTCTGGCCATGTCATTAGGTGTCTTTCACATCTCAGGAATTCAGGACAGTTGCTTTGTGAAAGTGCATGCTTTGGACCTGCTGGATATGGTGGGAAGGGTGGGAAGGTTTTTGATATGAGACCAGGTAATCTGGAGGAGCAGCTAGATGTCAGTAGCAGTTTGCAAGAGAGGGAGACAGTCCACAGCTGGTGGGAATCAGCTGGGGCTGCCAGGAGAGACTGGGAAGCTTTTATGTACCATAGGTAGCCAAGAGTTTTGAGAAGACTGGAAACTGGACGAGCCTCAGTGCAGTGTCTCTATTATTTTTAGAAACAAGAGTGTGAGGACTCATAGATTGGGAAGGATTGAGGCCAAAAAGGGCAGCAGTGGGTTATGTCACTGTCTTTGCATTGAACAAGGCAGGAAGAGACAATGAAGATGGAAAGGGAAAGATTTGCTTTTCAATTTCTCAGCCAGATCTCTGAGAACAACTGGGATATCCAACACAAGGAAATTTACCATTATAGCTACAATTGTGTCTCTTTTGATCTCTTGTGAAGCACTGGCCCTACATGTCTACTGAAAGAATTCAGCATCAAGTCTGGGACTTCCTATAGGGCTGGAACTGAACTTTAAATAAGGCTTAATTTAGTCTTGGTTTTAAAACTTCTACTTTTGGCCACTCCTCTGGGTCATTGCAGGTGTTCCAGTGCTGCATTATCTTGTCTTGCCCATGGATACTATTAACCTTAGTATCTGGTAGATGAAATAAAGAAATATCACTAAGACATCTTCTCTCCATGACCTCTCACAGCAGGAGAGGGGCGCCTTTCACCTGCTCCCTGGAACATTAGCGGTTGAACTTCTTCAGGCACTTGCACCATGTTAAGTCTATTTCTGTATCATCAGAGAAATTGGAGTCTCTATAAAAGAACTGGCAATAGAAAAGTGTGCCACACTATACTGTATGTCCAGTCCTGAAGTGGTTTTGTCTTTGTGCCTGTTCTCCTCCTGCCCTGACTCTGGCTGTTCCATAACCTCCAGCCTTTGATGGAAAAGGAATAACCAGGAGTTTTGCTTTACTGGGTCATCTCACAGGTGAATGTGACTCTGTAACAGCCACACCACTGTCAAAACAACCACTGCTTGGCTTTCTGGACCAACAATTTAATCCTCAAAACACCCTCATAATACTTTGAACTGCCAGTTTTCCAAACCCAGAGTGACTCTGCCAGCTCACCGTGGCCCACGGCTGCTCGGGCAGGTCAGCACCAGGACAAAACCAGCTCAGCACGGCTGCTGGTCAAGGCCAGGGAGGGACTGACCTGCCTTGTCTGGGACAACTGGGTGGCTCTGGGTGTCCAAAGACCCTACCTGGATTTTTTCTCCATTCTGTTCTCTGTTAAGCTGCATTTTTTCAGTTCCCACCCTGTTTGCAGCTCCCCAGACAAGGTGTGTTTAACATAAAGATGATCTTTCAATCACTCTCGATGTTTAGGTTGAAACTCTTGGCAATCAGAGGATGACCAGTAAATGACTCAGTCACTGTGTGAAAAGAGAGGAGATAAACCTTTTGCCTCCAGTCCTTTTCCCAGTGTGAAGATTCCTATAAAATGAAAGGGATAGGTTTGAATATAAGCCATGTCAGCAGAAATTGAATCAGTTGCGGAGACCAAGATTTCATCCTCAGTCCCCAGGCTGGGGGATGGAGCATGAGAAGGCTCAGCCCAAATGTGTCAGCACTAGACTGGGACCAAGGCAAACTGTCTCCAGATGTTCCCTCACTGACTTGCAAATTTCCTCTAAAACTGTGTTTCAGCCCAGTGGTGTGTGGGAAGGACACCAACCTCTGTCCACGGGTCTGGGCAGGTGTCACACAGGAATGGGCAGCATCTGCCTCAGGCTGTGACAACAGGGAGGAGCTGGACAAGACCTGCCAGGTCAGCAAAGCCACTCTCACCTGCTGGCAAAGCAGCTTTGTTCCCAGTGCAGGATGATCCTGACTGGGTTAGGTGCCCCTTGTTCATGGATCAGCACCATGTGTTTGAAAGGAACTTAGTATCAGACACAGGTTCTTGATTGCATCAGGCAGAAGCAAAGTTTTATTAGAGACATTTTTCACCAGCAGGTACATAAGTGATCATAGCCCTGGCTGACTACAGCAATAGTCATGGTGTTGGGCCACAAACAGCAACACAGACTGAAAAGCAAATAGCAAAATAAAGCAGAATGTGGCCCAATGCTCTGCTCATCTCTCTGACACATTGCTTAGCACGGCTGAGCGACACAGATGAGCACACTCCGTGCTCTCTGCAGACACATGCAGTAAATATTCTCTCTCTTCATCCATAGCTCTGCTTCAGGCTTTTCTTGTTGGATATTCTCGTTTCTCTGCTTAATCACAAATCCTTCGGCAAGGCACTGGAGAGATCAAAGGAAACATTACTGTGTTTATAGCAAAAATAGATTCTTTCCCACACTGTCATTCTCTACACGTGATCGTTTCACAAGCCAATTCAATTAGAATTTCAGATAAATACTGCCCCTTCCTGGGAAGATCTGATGGCTCCTGCCAGCCTGGCAGATGGATCTGTCACTGGCTGCAGCACAGGCTGCATCAAAATGCCAGAAGGTGGAAGCTGCAGACGCTGCTCCAGCAGTGATCTGGATGGGGGAATGGTGTTGGGGTCCATGCCAGAACAATGCCCCTGCTCACGTCATTCTCTGGACCAACTGTCACTTTATTCCCTTTCCTTTTCATTTTGGCTGAAAGTTTCCCCATGAATTGGGACTAGTAGTTATCTGCCAGTATTCCCATGTTTTTTTGTTTTTTTTTTTTTTTTCCAACCTTATTTCTGAGTACTTTTCTTTCTCCTGTTCTTTCCTTTGTCCCACATTTCACATCAGTCCTTTCTCCATGGCTTGCCTGCCTGCTGGCTCTATCCCTCTCCCTTCTATCCCTTTTCCCTTTGGCAATCCTCCTGCATCCCAGCAGAGTCCCAGCTCCCAAAGCTCTCCTCTCAGCCACTCCTCTGGCTCCTCTCCTGTATTTCCCAGGGGCCCCACAATGAAACTTGCAAATAGCACCTGTAAGTTATGTGGGAAAGATCTTTCTTCCAGCCCATCAGTGTTGAATTAGAACAAAGAAGACTGTGGAAATGTTTAGAGTGAAACAGTTCTTACCTTGGATCTCCGCAGCTGCACAGGATGGGATCTGGGCAGACGAAGTGTAAGTGTGGCTTGTCCTAATGATGCCTCCTCCTCCTATCCCACTGCTTCTTGCAACTCCTCCTCCTAGACCTGCAGACTGACCAATTCCTCCTTGCTGACTGAGGAGACAGGAAAATCACATTTTAGTGAGGGAAATGACAGATAAACTAGAGATACAGATTTTCAGCGTCTCTGCTGCTCTCAGTCTGTTTCCCTTTTCAGCAGAAAATTGGCAAAATGTTGCAGTGACCATTCTCCTTGTGGCAGCAATTGGCACAGGGGAGGAAGCAGGTCACCACCATGACACCAGGCAGGCCAAATAGTAAGGGCAAAGGAGCTCGGCAGGTCCTTCACATTATCCTTATGTTGAACTAACCAGGGTATTTTATTGTATTTTGATATGGGTATTTTATTGTATATTTTTGGTGTGTCCAAGCCCACTTACATAAGGTCCTGCTGGCCGCCCTCCAGCAGGCAGCGGTACGTGTGGATCTCCTGCTCCAGGCGGCACTTAACGTCCAGCAGGATCTTGTACTCTTGGTTCTGGCACTCCATCTCTGCCCGCAGGTCAGCCAGCTGCTGCTCCACGCAGGTGATCTGGCTCTGCAGCTCAGCAAGGTGGTTGTTGTAGCGACACTCTGTCTCTGCCAGCGAG
Organism: Sitta carolinensis; assembly: GCA_032173965.1. Classification (NCBI taxonomy): domain Eukaryota; kingdom Metazoa; phylum Chordata; class Aves; order Passeriformes; family Sittidae; genus Sitta; species Sitta carolinensis. The sequence continues at coordinate 2,817,853 of CM063307.1, forward strand.
GACTCCAGATTGTCCCTCTGAGGAGTGACATGGGACATAAGACAAATACAGGCAGGAGGAGCACTGCATTTAGCTATGACTTCTGTGAGATGGATGAGGTTTGCACTAGCTCATCACTCACCTGGCTGAGCTGAGCTTGGAGATCGATTTCCAGGGCTTGCAATTGGCGTCTCAGTTCAGTCACCTGGTTGTTGCACGTTTCCACCTCCTGACCACTTGTAATAACCTCCCGATTCACCTCCTCAATCTGAAATCACCAATCCAGGATAAAGAGCTTCAGGGAATGTGCAGTACAAGTTGGATCAAGTATACAGAGCAAAGAAGTTAGCAAAGACATGAAATGAGAAAGGTTTGGGTGAAAACTCTCATCCTAACAGTAGTGTAAGCCTGGCTGGTCATTCCTCTTGCTCTTCTAATAGTGCTGCTTCCAGTTCTTTTCACCACTTAACTGCTTTGTAGAGAATTCCTACCTCAAGATGCAGCGCTTCCTTCAGCCCATGACAAGGACACAGGGTGGCAGTGTCCCTCCCATGTGTCACTTGGTCAGTGTGAACCAATGCTAAATGTTCTTGCAGTCTTTTTTGTGGTTTTTACATGCAACAAATCCCTGTGGGACGATTGCCTGGGTGTTAGGCAGGGAAAGTCAGAGATGTGGGAATTTACTCACCTTGCACTCGTACCAATCCTCAACTTCTTTGCGGTTGCGTTCAATCAGCGTCTCATACTGGCACCTCATCTCCTCCAGGATCTTCCTGAGGTCTGGGCCAGGGCAGGCATTTACCTCCACGCTCACATCTCCAGTCGATTGCTTCCTCAGACAGCACATTTCCTGGAAACACCATCCAGATCAGGTCAGGTTTAAAATGAATGAAAGAACTGAGGGAGCCAAGTTCCCTCCCAGGGAGCAGAGCCCTGCAGAGCCCCTATGATGGCCCTTCACAGCTCCTGGGTTCTCCATCAACCACTGCCCTCTGTACCACGCTGGGGTGATGGATCCCAGGGGAGTGAATGCTTTGTACAAGAGAGGGCAGGACCTACCTCCTCATGGTTCTTCTTCAGGCAGCAGAGCTCCTCCCGCAGCGACTCCAGCTGTGCCTCCAGGTCAGACCTGCACAGCGTCAGCTGGTCCAGCACCTGGCGCAGCCCGTTGATGTCGGCCTCCACGCTCTGGCGCAGGGCCAGCTCCGTCTCGTACCTGCCAGGGAGGAAGCAAGAAAAAAAGAGCAGTCAGTGTCTGACACCGCCAGCATTTCTGAGCTCTGACAGGAATAAACAAAACCTTCCCTTTGGAAAGACAGCACGTGCTGGAACAGCAGCTCGGCTGAAGCCTCACTGCTCCCAGTCTGCAGATCCCTTCTGCTTACTTTAATCTCTACTTGAAACCAGCGTGGCATCCCTAACTTCCCCTGCTGAGACTGCCCCTATTTAGGGCAGCTCTAGAGCAATGGATGAGAGAATTCTTCTGCACAGCCTTCAGCCTGTCCTGGGTCACAGGAGGGCGGCTGAGAGCCCTGAGGGCGGTGACAGGGGAGGGGACAGCCCCGGGTACTCACTTCACTCGGAAGTCGTCGGCTGTCATCCTGCTGTTATCGATGTTCAGAATGATCTTGTTGTTGTCTATGGTTGCACAGACAATCTGGAAAAAGAACATTTGTTCCTGGTCTCTGCTCCATGTCCTTGGGCTCAAGGCAACCATTGCCTGGTGCAACCAGACCCTCTTTCTCTCTCTCTCTTTTTAAAATCCTGGGTATTAGGGATGTGGACTGAGGGGTGCAGCACTCACAGGGATGCTCAGGGAAGGGCAGTGATGACATTAAAATGATAAAATTTATGGTTCAGCTGCAGAGAGTCCAAGAGGTGTAATTACTGTCCATCACCTGCTACAGTCCACCTCAGCCTCTTAATTCTACATCTTAGGAGATTTAAAGTTGTATTTAAGGCATTAATGATGAGTCTATCTTATTCAGTCCCTTTCCTGACTTCTTTTCTCTTTATTCTTTTTGCATTGCCATCCTAAATTTTTGCCAAACACTTTGCAAATGTTTTGAATTTTAAACTGTTCATTCTAAATGTGTTACGTCAGTGTTCTCTTTTTTCTTAGTTCTAATTAGATGCCCTGTATTTCCCAATTATACATGAAAGAATAAACTAATAAGAAAAAGGAAATAAAGTTTAACTTAAAATTCTGCAAGACCGAAGACAATATAAATTCAGGCAAATTAATGTGATCCATTATTTATTTATCTTTTAGTTCTTTTCTTGCCATATATCTATTTGACCACTTTGGCACAAACTAAATTTAAAAACATTACTGAGCCCATCCAGATGCATTCTATGAAGTAACATTTTCCCCTTCAGTATGTCTGATGAATAACAGCAACAGAAACAGCCCAGACCCTCCAGTTTTACCTCTGAGCTCTGGGCTTTCCACATGCAGATGTTTTAATGGCTCTTTGCAAAAAGCATTTTACAACAGTGATTTGTTCCTCCCAATAATGGATCAAGTTATGAACCAGCACCAGAGAAAGCAGCTGAGAGGGAATGTTACCTGGTTCTGAAGATCTTCTATTTCTTTGTAATAGCAGCTGTAGTCCCGTGGCTCACAAAAAGGGCCCTGCTTGGCATACCACTCCCTGATCCTGCACTCCAGGTCAGCATTCTCTTGTTCCAGGCACCTCACCTTGTCCAGGTAAGACGCCAGGCGGTCGTTCAGGTTTTGCATGGTGACCTTCTCGTCACCAGAAAGAAGAATGCCATCACCAGCAAAACCACCTCCACCAAGACCCATTCCCATGCCACCTCCCATGCCACCGCCAAAGCGAGCGCTGCCACCACTGAATCCCATGCCTGGACATCCTCCGAGGACAGCGGCTCCTAAGCCACCTCCATAGTTTCCACCGACCACACTGCCAGTGCTCAGTCCTCCTCCGTAATTCACCCCACCGCAGTAGCTTCTCCCAGAAAAGCCTCGGCTCCCGCCTATGCCGCAGGTCGTGTATCTTCCAGAGGAGACCGAGGAGATCCGCGCTCCGCCGCCACCACCACCACCGATCACACAGCTGCCACCGCTGGTCCTGCCCCTGAGAGAGCCAGTTGTCTGCTTGATACTACAGCTCATGGCGAGGCCCAGCTGCAGCGCCAACCCACAGCCCAAAGCAAGATGCAGAGCGTGATACTGAGTCCGACTGCAGGCTGGCGGCTGCCGCAGGTCTCCATTTATACCTTCCAAAGGGGGTGTCACCTGTGGGGTGTTTCTTCTTCCCACGGGGCTGGCTAGTCTGGCTGTTTATGCCAAGATTAAATAGCCCATAGGCAGTTTCCCTCTAGAAATCCCAGTTCACAAGGAAGATACTTTACATGTCAGCAGCTTATTCCAAAAAGTAAAATAGTGTTTTATGAGTCATCAGCTTTTTGTATGATGCAAACTTTGCAACAAGTCAAGAAAAAAAGTTGCCCTAGATTATGTACAAAGAAGAAACATTGGTATTTATAACATCAAAGTGCCTTTTATCTTTTATTAATTTGTATTTATTTTATTCTTAGTCCAATAACCATTTTTATATCACATGCTATGGTAGAGCTTGTGAAACAAAAAATGTAAAACTAAAAGAATTTCTCACTTCTGAAAAGTGTGAACGGTTGTGACTATAGGAGAGAACAGACCAGAGCACTGGTGTGGATGTCTGTCACCTGACACAGCTCTAATACCTGCTTTACTGTGAGATTTCCAAAATCACTGAGGTAAATCCCCACCAATTTAGTTCCCTATTTATGGCTTAGATTTCTTTAGTCATGCAAACACAAGAAGTCAAGGTGCTCACACTGTGAACCTCAGGCCTGTTCCGTGTCCCCTGTGCGTGGGTGACACACGGATTGATGTCAGCTGCAGTGTATGAAGGACCTTGCTGAAGTTATTTTTGAATTGCTTTAATTGCTGTCCATGCTTTCTCGGTTTGTGGTGATGGATAAAGACACAGATGACAGGAAAGGGAATATCCACAGGTGATATATCCAGATCCCTGGACTCAGGTGCAGCCCCCCAGCTCTTTGCCATTACAAAGATTGTGCTGCACACAGAATAAGGAGAAAAGCTTCCTGCATTTCTTATGGAGTTTGTTGGAGCAGTAGCAGGCATCAGCACAGCCTGGCTGGTCAGAGGAGCACAACCTCCCAACCAGGCAGGCACTAGAGAATTGAGAGAACTGGCTCCACCAGTGCCAGTGTCCTTCTCCAGCTGACTCTGTAATGAGAGGATGTTCTGCTCTCCGGGGGACGATGGCTTCTGTTCCCTACAGCGTGGAATTTCCACACAGCTCTTACTCACAAAGCAGCCTTTGTCTCGAGGACGTCCATGTGCACAGGAGCAGTTGTGATAGATCCTTGTTGGCAGTGAGGGTGACACTGAAGGAGCTCTGAGAGCAGTGTCACCTCTGGGAAGAAGAGTGGAGTAAACCAACACCTGTACCCTCACTTTTACTGCTGTCACCATGGTAGAGAGTGTCCCCAAGCATGTTTAGATAGGATTGTCTTCACACCAGCATGAGTTAAAGCTTTCCACTCTCCAGTGGGATAATTTATTTCTTTACTTAGATCAAAAATGATAAAAAGCCGCCTACCCAAGGCTGGCGGCATCCAGGAATATTCATTATTCATATGGTGCAGGGAAATAACTTGCTTAAGGACAGAGCTGAAGTCTGTCAGAGCTCAGATTCCTCACTGAGACTGCAGTGCCTGAAATACAAGTCCATCCTCCCCCAAGACACAGCCCCTGTGCTCCCCACACAGCCTAGACTCACAGTCGGGAAAATTATGAGCAAAAAGGAGGAGAGGGAGCAAATCTGGCTTTCATCCGTCGTTTTGAGGAATATAATTAAAGACAGGGTGTGGCTGTTGGAGCCAACAGAAATTAATAATATAATGCTTGCTTGGAGCTTCGCTTCTGCTGGGGAGGTTTTCAGGAGCTACCGAAGAGTAACCTGCAGGGATGGGGCTGGGGGTGCCTCTCTTTCCCTTGCAGAGTGCTGGCTTTAGGAGGAGACACTGCAGATCTTGGGCATTTCTCTACAGGTGGGCATGGAGCACTTACCCCTGCTTCCTTCAGCAGTTCTCTGATGGGAAGAAGGAACAGGTCTTGCTCCACGAAACAAACAGCAGCAGCACTGTACAGCCTTTCACTCATGTCCTGGTGGGATGGCCCATGCACTCCTAAATCCCTATTTCCCAGTGAAGATTAGACATGACCATACAATTCTTCCGAAGAACTCATATTTGGGATGCAGTTGCATTCTTTGGAGTTTTTCTGGGCTCCTGCCAATTTCAGTGGGACATGGAACACGTGTTTGATACAGCAAGTGTACCTAGAAGCTGGTCCCTGACTAACCCTGACAAACTAATCTTAAATACAAACTGTGGTGTTGTCTCTCTGCTTATGGCCATGTCAGGGCTCTGAGACAGGCACAGGCTGTGTTCCCTCAGTACTGGCTTTTCTCTCCACTAAACTGACTTCTTTACCTCCACTTTTATTACTATTGTATTCCTGTAGCCTTGGGACACAGCCTTGGGGCAGAACACAGGGAAAGGACTGTGCAAGTCTAAGACATAAACGTGTCCCAGAAGGATTTACAACCTCAGTGTAGGACTGGAGCAAACAATTGGTTTGGGGTGCAGGAAGTCACAACAGGCCCTGGGCCAGGACAATCAGCAGTGGTCACACACATCAGTGCCAGTGCTGCTGAGTCTTGTGGGCTTCACTCAGCAGAGAGAGTGAAAGGGGAGGAAGAGGGGATAAGGGTGAACATTGCTGCACAGGGATGGAGGAGGCAGAGGATGTCACATTCCCAGGGGTGCTGTGGGCAGGACAGTCTGGTCCTGTGGGAGCTGTGGCTGTCGCTGTGCCCAGCCTGGCTCCACATGCTCACCTCACTTTGCTTATCAAAGCTGATAGTGTTTTCTTGTGTCAACTACAAGAAAGGTGTGTCTGGTTCGACAAAACTTTGCTTTCATAAGCATTGCCTCAGTGATGTTTGTGCAACCACACTAGAACATGATTTTATCTTGTCACTTGTAATTACCATTAATAATTTGCATAATGGCCATTAGGCATCACTTATTAAACACTTCTTTGATGTGATACTGAGCCGGCTCCAGGCCCCATACTCCCATCTTTCAAATGCAGACCACGACTTTTTCCTGGCTAGTGACTCATTGGTTTATACCACCATGTTTAGCCAAATCCTGTAAGGCAACTGAAATAATTACCACAGTGGGTTTGGTAACAGCACAGGCTTAAATACGCCTCAGAGACCGAGAGAATGACTCCACTGCAGCTTCTTTCTTGCTGAGTGTTCACATCTGCAGATTCTGAGTATTTGCAGTGCTGAATGAGAAGTTCAGCAGGACATGGAGGTAGACACAACCAGGTTTCTTCCTGCCGAAGTTCAGTCTCCCTGATTCACTTGATGAAGAGTGTTAGATCCTTCCAGGACCTGCCAGGTGCTGACAGTGCTGTCAGGCCTCCAGCATGTGCATCTCTGGTGGTAATGCAGGTTATCACAGCAGAGGAGAGGCCTGGAGAATTTCTTAGGACACATGGGAATAGTGATGGGTGATGAAACTGCAGCAATTCCACTCTGCACAGAGAGCTGAGCACAGCACAGGATGGGAGGGAAACCAAGGCTGCAACCTGTGGTCTCTGCAGTCACAGCCTGACAACCTGGAGTGTTCAGGTGCTTCCTGCACTCAGGCATCATCAGTGGTGCAGCAGAGCCAGGCAGGCAAAGGTGCAGAGCAGCTGGAACTCCCCAGACTGTCTTCTTTTATCTTTGTATTAGACTTGTACTAAAAAATCTCTTCATTTCAATACATTTTCAGTATGTGGCTCATACTGTCAGTTTAGATTATATTATTCAGTGTACTGAGCTGAGAAATCTCCTGTTGGGTTACAGCAGCAGTTTGCTCATCTCTTGTAATTCAAAATTCCGAAGTCAGAAGGATGTCCTGGTTCCCATACTTTACAAATGTTACACAAACTGATAAAAATCTAAATCCCACAAATAGTTACTGTGGGTGTTAGACTGTACCTGTCTGCACACTGTATAAAACAGATTTTGTAGAGAAAGTACAGTTTATGCATCACACCAGAACATGGCCTGCTTTTCCAAACGCACTGTGCCTGTAATCAGAGATAATTGTCTGTGCCGTGCAGTCTGGAACTCGTGGCTGATTTCCAGCATTGGTAATTTACAAAACTAGTTGTTTTCTTCCCATTTCTTCACTGATCCCTTAAACCTCTGGTGTGTTAATTCCTCAGGGGTTTTTCCTGATGGTGGTGTAATTCCCATGTTCCTGCTCTATTACAACACAGACACATCTGCTGGAGCTCTCACAGTGCATTTCACTGTCTGCTTACCAGCCCGAGAGCTGAGATCACCCCTGCCCCTCTTGGGGGCACCCACCCTTGCTCTTTGAATCCTTGGGTTCCTCTCTCTGTCCTGTACCTTCAGCCTGAGTCTCTCTGTCTTGGAGATACTTGTTTGCTCTTGCCTTACAAGATTTCCATGTTACAGGAGGACAGGACGAGCTCCTGTGAGCCACACAACCCCTGAGCTGCTGTGCAGGCTCCAGGTCACTGCTGTTCTGTTGTTTCCTGCACTGTGTCCTCCCCATTTCATTATCTGCCCTCCCCTGTCTCCTCCTGTGCTGTCTCCCCAGCTGTCACCATTTCCCATGGCTGTCCAGGTTGTAAACCTTGGGCAGGGCAGGCAGCCTTGTATTTCTGCACAGAGGCAGTGCAGTGACCTCAGAGGTGCCGTGTCAGCACCAAGGCTGGTTAAATCACCCCGAAACGCTCAGTGTAATTAGTGCTGCAGGAATGGGAGATGCACAGAGAGCAGGGAAAGTAACACAGAGCTTGTCCAGGAGCTCATTAGAGCAATTACTCCACAGGGCTAACAAGAGTCCTGGACAGAGCCCAGGAAGAGGCCACTCCAGAACTGTCTGAGCTGTTTCTCTTTAGAAATTCAGACTCATTGTATCCCCCCAAAACCCTATTGTTAGAAGCCTTCATATCAGGCCTCTGTCTAAGGTCAGTCATCAAACCCCATCCAACATTTCATGAGAGAAAGGCTGCCAGAGCCCCACAAAGAGGAGCAAGACTTGTGCCAGCACTCCCAGCCCATCCGACCCATCACTGGGACACTGCTGCCAGCGAGGAGGGACAGGCTGGATCCTGAACCTTGGCTTGCACACACAGCAAAATGCACTCGTGTTCCTAAAGGCGTTTGTCATTCTTTTCTCTGGGCTAATGAAACACCGGCAGATTTTTTTTTCTGGCTGTTTATTGTGTCTCACTTTAAAAAAAATTCTCTCCCACATATTAATTTGTCTCACCCTTTTATCTTCCCACGTGTTGCCAGCTGGTTCTTCCTGTTTGTCTTTTTTACAAATCCATTTAGAGGATCTTTATTTAGTGTTTTCTCTGAGAATAGTTTTCCTCCACCAGAAGGGTGTGGAGAGTCCAGCAGAGCCTGGCTTTTAAAATTCCTGCTTTGGTATTATTTGAGAAAACTTGTTGTTCTTGATTTTATCCTGTTAGTGTGAATCTGTAATAACTCAAAGGTGTTGTATATTACATTATACTATGTGATATTACATATTATATTATATTAGCATATGCCTGCCTTAGTGAAGACTCCCTTTTCTTTCTGAGGTCTCTCTTGGTCTGACTGTCACTCAGACTGCCCTGAGACCCCCTCCCTGCCTTCTGCCCAGCCTCCCTGGGTGTTTCTTTCCTCTCCACCTTCTGCTTCATGTCTTGGCTCATGCTTCCTCCTCTGGTAGCAAATATCCCTTCCCACAACATCAGCTGGTGCTTCTCCTCCACCCTCCATCCCCATCCTCAGCCTCTGAGTTCAGCTGGAGTGCTGATGGGAGCATGGCTTGTTTTCATTTTTCCCTGTAGTGATTGCTGTGTGGATGGAGACTGAAGGCAAATTCATAATATATCTTTTTTAAATACTTGTATATTGATTTAGTTGTAGAAATTATTTCTCACGTTCAAGGCTGTGTCATCAGGAGCAAAGTTTTATTGGAGACAAGCCTTGGTTGCTGTTAGAGCATGGCCACAACCCAGGGGAGCCTGATTTGTGGGATCACAGGAGGTGACATCCTGCACAGTCCCTCTGACTGCTGCTGGAGCACAACTGAGAACTCACAGGTTATTTTTGCCTTGTTTTTTCAAAAGACTTTATCTTCAGAGAGCTCCTCAGGGGATGTGCAGTGAGGCTGGCAGGAACTCTGGTCTGCAGTGACCTGAAGGAGAGTGGGAAGAATAATTCTTTCATGAGGTTCTGTATCCTGTGCCTTTCTCTTACACCCCTTTGCCTTTGTAGTGACCTTTCTCTTTCCCTCTTCTCCCCAGCTTTGCTAAATTTTATCCTTGTTGAAAGACTTGTGACTGTCTGATTCCCCTGCCAGTTCCTCATTCCCATGTTGTGCTGAAAGTCTTGTTTAAACACACATTTATTGATGGGTACCCATCAAACATAAATTTCTGTGCAGAAGTTCATAAATAAATATCCCATGGCTGCATCCCTTATCACTGCTTCCCACCACAGCCCAGTTAATCCCAGCGCCCTCCCACCAGCAGTCACAGCTGTGATCCTGAGTGACTCCAGCCCAGCCTCTCTGCAGGGAAAAGCCCCTCCAGCCTCTCTTCATCACCCAGAAAAGCCTGGAGACCTCTCCTCCTCCTGTTGGGCAGGTCCCCAGCCCTGAGGCAGCAGCTCCTGGTCCCAGTGCCCTCACCTGGCCGAGCCCGCCCGCGGGGCTCAGGGCAGGCAGGGCTGGCACAGGCTGCCTTTCAGCCCCCCGCTCCTCCCAGCTGAGCCGGCACCGACTCCTCTTCCTGCCGACCCTCTGTGGAAAAAAGACAGCTCTGGACACCCAAATCCCGGCAGTGCCGCCCTGCAGATCTCCCCGCGCCCTCCTCGCTGCTTTAGCTCCGGCTCTTCAGTCGCAGCCGCCGTTCCCCCTCCCGGGGCTCAGCTGCAGCCACCATCCACCTCCGACCCGCCTGTCTTTTGGCAGATGATGCTTTTCCATCTGATACTCGGGATTACCCCAGGCAAGTACTAACAGTGCCACTTCAGCCCTTGCAATAGACGTTTTGGAACAAAAGCTGACTTTTCATGTAAATAATTTAGGACTGGAGAGTCCAGGGGAGACCACATCAGGCCACCACCATTCCAAAGCCTCCTCTTCCAACAAAACAAAGGGAGTAGGTGGGTGCTCAGGGCAGTTTTTGCATGTGTGCAGCCGTGTCTGGAATTAACAGCCTGGCTGTTTCAAAACCTCAGTCATGGAAGGCAGGACAGAGACAACTGCTTTGCATACAAATTAAATTTTCCAAAACTTTAATTAAAATTGTTGTGTGAAACTGAAAATGTTTAGATAATTCATTGTTTCAGTTAATTTAGCTGCTAGTCCCTAATCCTGTCTCATTCTTGCAAGCCAATAAACTCAGTTACATGACTGTTTGCCCAGCTCCTGGTGAAGTTGCCCTTAAAGAACTGCTGAATTGTGCCAGGGGCTGGGACAGCTCTGGGGCTCTCCAGCCTCATTCCCTGGCCCAAGAATGGTCTTTGGTGTGCTCCCTGGACATTTATCAGAGCCAAATCCCCAGATGCCTCGTGGGTTTCTAATCAGCCCTATCTGGTAGCAGGTCAGCACTGGTTTCTCACCACAGTGTTGCTTTTCCTACCAGGATCACGAATTTTCATATCCCTGTAAGGCAAAGCACAGAGATTTTAGGGTGCCCAGCTCTGTTTGCATACATGATGTCGTGTTGGCCGCCCTCCAGCAGGCAGTGGTAGGTCTGGATCTCCTGCTCCAAGCGACACTTGACGTCCAGGAGGGTCTTGTATTCCTGGTTCTGGCACTCCATTTCCGCTCGGATCTCTGCCAGCCGCTGCTCCACGCAGGAGATCTGGTTCTGCAGCTCAGCCAGGTATTTGTTGTAGCGACATTCGGTCTCCGTCAAAGAGGATTCCAGGTTTTCTTTCTGGGAACAGAACAAACACGCAGGTACCTGGGTTTGACACAGGTACAACCCTGGTTGCCAGAGCTGGAGCTGTGAATCCTTGTGGCATCACCTACCATAGTGAGCTGGGCTTGTACGTTGATTTCCAGGGCCTGCAGCTGACGTCTCAGCTCAGTGACCTGCTTGTTGCTTGACTCGATCTCCTGGCTGCTTGTGACAACCTCCAGATTCACCTCCTCCACCTGCAAGGTCAGGAAAAGCAGCCCTTTCCTCACCTCCCCACTGCATCTCGTGGTATCTCCCCACACCCCGCAGTGCCCCGAGCATGTCCAAGGCTGACCCCCTGTTTATTTCATTCCATGGATGGAACACAGAAATCGGGCAGTACAGTTAGACCTGAGCACATCTGTGACACACTGGCTGTTATTATACACTTCCTAATCCCTCATTCCCCTTTCCCCCTCGGGGCAGAGCTGGCTGCAGCTCTGTGGGGCCGTGGTACCTTGCAGGCGTACCACTGCTCCGTCTCTTTGCGGTTGCGCTCCATCAGCGTCTCGTACTGGCACCGCAGATCCTCCAGGATCTTCCTCAGGTCTGGGCCAGGGCAGGCATTGACCTCCACGTTCACATCCCCAGTTGCCTGTTTCCTCAGACAGCTCATTTCCTGCAGGAAATACGTGACTGTATCAGCAATATCCATCCACCCCTGGGGGGACTTTCCTTCTTCTTAATTCTCTGAGAGAGCTGACCTCCTCGTGGTTGGTCTTTAGGCAGCACATCTCCTCTGTCAGAGCCTCACACTGCAGCTGCAGGTCAGTCTTGCAGCTGGCCAGCTGGTCCAGGACGGGCCGGAGGTTGCAAATGTCGGCATCCACGTTCTGCCGGAGCCCACACTCGGTCTCGTACCTTCAACCACAGGCACCAAACAAAGGTCAGCATGTCAGCAAAGCAGGGCAAGGCCTTCAGCTGGGCTTGGGGGAACAAATTTAGGATCAATCCTTTTGTTTCAGATATGCGGTGCTATGAACATTGCCAGTGGTATCAGAGATCTGTTTTGCTATGCAGTGTGATCCCCTCTGGTTGGGATCTCCCCCTCACCACCCTTCACTTGCCCTTCCATGGGCCAGCAGGGACTGTACTCACTTCACTCTGAAGTCATCAGCAGTCATCCTGTTATTGTCAATGTTCAGAAGGATTTTGTTAGTCTCCATGGCTGCACACAGGATCTGGAAAAGAAATTGTAAGAAGTATATGTGGGCTTGCAGCTTCCTCTGCCTCCAGAAGATCCTGGAGGAAACACATACCTGGGTATTTTATGATTATTGTATATATTGGGGTTATTATTCAGTTATATGGCATCACAGCAGGGAAACCCACATGCCAGCCAGGTGGACCCACACTTGCTGGAGCATCAGTGCTCAGTAAATGCAGAATCCCCCTCCCACAGACCATAATTTCATATAAACCGTTGCTTCAGCTGTCCCTCCAGAGCCATCACCACTGCCCTTTGATGGGGCTCTGTACACACGTGAAAGCAAAACCCAAAGAAATGTTAGGATTTTCTTGACAAACAAGGGTTTACCTGGTTCTGAAGGTCTTCAATTTCCTTGTGGTAGCAGCTGTAGTCCCGTGGCTCACAGATGGGCCCTACCTTGGCGTACCACTCCCTGATCTTGCACTCCAGGTCAGCGTTGTCCCCCTCCAGCAGCCGCACCTTGTCCAGGTATGAGGCCAGGCGGTCGTTGAGGTTCTGCATCGTTGCCTTCTCGTTGTTAGCAAACAGGATCCCATCCCCACAGCCAGCACCAGCCCTGGGGAAGCCACCAGCACCTCGAGTGCAGATTCCTCCTGCGCTGAATCCCAGGGCAGAACAAGCCCTCTGGGTGGCTCCGAAGCTCCCCCCGGCCGCGCTGCCGGCGCTCAGCTGCTTCCCCAGCAATCCCTCGCTTGCGCTGCCACCGGAGAAGCTGCCAACCACAGCACCCAAGTCATAGGCAGGGTGTCTCCCCGAGGAGGCAGAGGAGACCCTCCTGCCAGTGCCAGCTGCGTTGCTGCCCGTGCTGCCCCTGCCCTGGGTGCAGGTGGTGACGACCTGCCTGACAGTACAGCTCATGGTGTGGGTGCGGAGCCAGCAGAGCCCAAGGCAAGTGCTCAGGTCGCTGCAGGATCCAACTGTGATCCCTCTGTGCCCTGGTCCTCTATTTATACCAGTGCCTGTGGATCGTGCCACTGGAGAAGGGCTGTTTATTCTTCCTCCTTGTGACCTGGCTAGGAGGTGTTTTCTTTTTTTTCAGCCGGAAATAATTCCCCAAAGGCGTTTGTCTCCAGAAATCCCACAACAGAAAGATGCTTTGGTTAACAGAAGCGTGTTTCAAAACTACATCAAAAATGTTACTTCCTGAATCATCAGGTTTGACTTGTGATGACAGCTCAACAACAGTGACACAAAAACCCGACGATACCCAAGAGAGCCTGGGGAATGAAACACCACAGCAATTATCCATCCCTGGCGTGGGCGAGTCTACCCGGAAAGTGAAAGCTGTGGGAAAGGTGTCCTATCTGAGAGAGCCTGTTTGACCCCTTTGTGACCAGAAGTGAGGGTGTCCCCTCACTCAGCTGGCCCCAGTCCCTGGGAGCAGGGCCAGGAGACCACCCATGGCTGTGCAGGGAGGGTCTGTTCCATTCCACGTGGCCATCGATGCAGTGACCACTGGTCTGGGTCTTTAGACCTCAAATGCTCTAGGAGAGGACAGAGGAATATTGCACTGGAATGTACCAGGGCTGGTTTAGCCCTTCTCTTTATTCTACATTCATCAAAACATCCTCTTGCAGAGGTCTGGGTTGTTTTGCTGCTTTCAAAGGTAGACAAAATAGTCAACTATTTATCCAAAATATGGAAAGGATATTTCCTGGACACCAAACATGCAGTTCATTGAATAGTCACTGCCAAAGATTTCAGAAACGGTAATGTGGAGAATTTCAGGAGATGCAGACCTACAGAGGTCTGATCCAGTTCCAACTAGCACCATGAAAACTCTCCAATACAATCTAGGTGTTAAATTTAGAAAGGACAATAGAAAAGATATTTTAAAAAGTTTGTTAAACTAATTTTTTAGTTCTTGAATGATGAATTGAGGAAGAAGGGAAATAATTAAAATGTTTTGTCATCTGAATCTTTCATTTTATTAATAACATTAATATAGCAATGCTAATATTGGCTGGCTCTCACCCACGTGTGGTTCAGCTCTGGGTTTGGCATCCAGGTCACCTGGACACGTGGCAAAAAGAATGTGTCAGGTGCAGCCTGGCTCACAAATATTGCTTCTGCCATTTGGGCAAGTTCATTAAGCTCAATTTTTATCTTGGCACTGCAAATCCAGCACTCCTGGACCGTGGGATGGTTCTGTGGGTGCCCATCCTTTGTCAGAGCCGTCAACAGGCAGCAAAGGCAGGGTGCTCTGGTGCCACAGTGGTGGCCAGACCCTGCCTGGAGCCAGGGAGCTGGGTCAGACAGGGCTGCCTGCAGCCTGCTCACAACTGGTCTTTTTTCTACCAAAGAATTATAAAATTACTGCTGAGCAAACATTGAATTTCGTTTAATCGAGATTTATATGGTCCTTCATTTTTCAAGGTTGGATGGGGCTTGGAGCAACCTGGTCTAGTGGGAGGTGTCCCTGTCCTTGGCAGGGGGGCAGAAGGGGATGGTGTTTAAGGTCCCTCCCAACCCAAACCATCCTGTCTCCATGGGATTCTTTTCAATGGGGGAAGCACCTACAATGAGTAGAGAGGCATTTTTCAATTACTGCAAACTAAGCAGATTTCTTTCTTTTCTTCTTTCTTTCTTTCTTTCTTTCTTTCTTTCTTTCTTTCTTTCTTTCTTTCTTTCTTTCTTTCTTTCTTCTTTCTTTCTTTCTTTCTTTCTTTCTTTCTTTCTTTCTTTCTTTCTTTTCTTTCTTTTCTTTCTTTCTTTCTTTCTTCTTTTCTTTCTTTCTTTCTTTCTTTCTTTCTTTCTTTCTTTCTTTCTTTTCTTTCTTCTTTCTTTCTCTTCTCTCTTCTCTCTCTCTCTCTCTCTCTCTCTCTCTCTCTCTCTCTCTCTCTCTCTCTTTCTCTCTCTTTCTCTTTCACTTCAGACCTTACCAAAGCTGATTAGAATTTCTACAGCCTTTTTAAAGGAGAACAGTAATTTCAGTAATTTTTTTTTCCTGGAATTTTGTGTTCTTCATGGCAGCTTTTTTCCTTTCCAAAATTCAACTTTTTTAAAAAAAACAACTCTTGCTTTTACATGAGAACAAACCTCAAGCCCTGCCAGCAGTCACAGCCCTCATTTTATTGCAGCGATTTTCACTTTGTGATGAGGAGATCTGCTAATGATGGGATCTCCCTGTCTAATGGCAAGCTCATTCCACAACCAGCTTTGATTGACTTCCTGGCTGGAGTCTGCAGACGGAAATTTGCTCCCCACATCCTTACAGGCAGCCAGGGGCAATGCTCTGAGGAGCTGTCCTTGGCTGGCTTGGGAGCCCCTCGCAGGCAGCACTGTGCCCCAAGGAGGAAGAGGAGCAGAGGAATGAAAGGGGAGCAGAGAAATGAAAGGAGAGCAGAGAAATGATAGGGGAGCAGAGAAATGACAGGGGAGCACAGGAATGACAGGGGAGCATAGGAATGACAGGGGAGCACAGGAATGACGGCACACGAGGATCTCCCGCAGGCATTTCAGGAACAGCAGCGCAGGTCTGACCAGGAAAAATTACTACTTCAAGTAACAAATGAGCAGAAGAGCCTCCCCCAGGCAAAGGTGTTGCTCCCACGTAATGAGCTTTGTAAAAAACAAAAAGGAAGGGATTATATTTCAGGTTTCTGTCAGCGTCCTGGGCTGCGTGATGGGGAGTGGGGTGGTGGCAGAGGATGGATGTGCTGGAGTTATTGCCAAGAGTGCTCTACAGCAGAATTATCAGACTCAACTGGGCAATGCAAATGAGAAAGATTAGATTTCCCTGGAGGGAAATCCTTTGGGAGTCTCAGGACATTTTTGAAGGCTTAAGACTGTTTCTTAGGCTAATGCAGATGAAGTTTAATGTGCCCCCAAGAAGAAGAAGATCCAGCATTTCATGTTACCACAAATACTCCCTGAATCACTAGCTATTTTCATATCCAAGAGGACTCCTGGGGGACTCAATGACTGCAACATCACCAAACCCTGAGTCCCTGCTGGGGCCCAGGCACAGGAGGGCCAGGAGAGGAGCTGGAGCAAGCACTGCCCACACCTGCCAGCCTGGCCAGGGAGAGGCTGATCCAGAGGCAGCCCGAGCTGCCTCTGCTCACTGCCAGCTGAATTTCCATGTTGCACCTATGGAAAATCCTGGTGTTCTCAATTTACAAAGTATTTACAAAGAATTTGCTTATCTGGCTGGTGATGTACCCGTCATGCCACTGTCTGCCAGCCTGTTATTGGCTGTTCTGACGCTGATCTCCATCCTGCTGGTGACACCAGGTGCTCCAGGGTCTGATCCCAGCTTTGCAAGTCACTCCAGGCAAATTGTTCAGCTCCTCCAAGTCTCAATTTCATGCTTTGTAGGATGGAAACAACAATAACAACTACCCTCCTCCTCGAGGGCATTGTAAAAACAACTGTCTGAGGAGCACATGGGGCTTTAGAGATTGGAAAGAAGACACTTAATTCAGTATTATTCATTGTCAGTGTTCTTGCTGTTTTATATTGTGCTTGACAGGCACATCCCATAGATTTCTCTGTATCTCTGTCATGAAATACCTTTTGAGGACATTTATAGTTTCCATTTTTCATTTTGTTGTCCATAAAGTTTCACCATCATTAACTGAGGTCTTGCCTCTGTAATTCCCAGCTGAATCCTAACAAGGCTTTTCTTCTTGTGCTTGCAGCTTGCAGCAAATCTGAAAAATGCTTTCAAAAACCAGTGTTTGTCCACCTCTTGGAGAGACAATTTGTCCATGTTTCACAGACACAAATGTGTGTAGCAAAGAGTAAATAACAAGCAATATATTACCTTATAGTTCTGTGGTATTTTCCTCATTCAGATCACTCTAATGTCACACAGAGATCACTTGTGCTGAGCTTGGACTTTGCTCTTGCCTGTGATAACAGGGTTACACTGAGCCATATGCAGAATTAAAGCCTTTTTCATTGATGCAAATGTATGTTGATGAATATTCCCTGATAAGATCCTCCCAGGGGAACTGAATCCACTGATTACAAACCAGGCTCTTCCCTCAGCTCTCCAGCTCTCTCAGGATTTCATCTCAGGCTGTTCCTGCTGAGAGATGTAAGTATCTCAGCATGGGGTGACAAATACCAGAGATAACTGAGTGTTCTGCCAGATCAATCTCCCCTGTGCCTTTTTGGCTGCAGAAGGGGCCACGTCTCTCTGTACTGCCAGCAGAGCAAATTACTCTTGGACTGATGTCTTCTTTTAGCCTCCTGCTTGTATTTATTCAGTTATATTTGTGGTTTGCAGAAAGCTTTATTCATACACTTGGGGCATTCGGCAGGTGGGTCAAGACTTCAAAAGCCATTTACAAGTAAGATAACAACTCTCTTCTGATGACCAAAAAAAACCCCAAAAACAACCAAACAAAAAATCACAACCCCCCCCCCCAGGAAAAAAAAAAAAAAAAAAAAAAAAAAAAAAGCAAAAAAAAAGCACATTAGCACTTCTCTCAGGATTTCCAGCCTGCAGCTTTGCTTGTTGCCAGAGAGTCTGAGACAGTTTGAGGCTGAGGAGGTACATTTTCCTTTGATCTGGTTTTTATTTTTGAGATAGCTCTGGTTTGCTTGGCCTGGAAGACTTTCTCCAAGGAAGGCCTGTCATTCCAGCAAAGGGAGAAGCACAATCCAGCCCATGAACTCTGCACTCTGCTGTGCCTCTCATTTCCTGCCCTTTTCTGTAATTGCTGGATGATGATACAGAACGATAATATCTCCCACTCCCTTCTCTGGAAAGACCTGGCAAGTTCCCCACTTCTTCGATCTCCTTTCCCCTCCTTTGCCTGCCCTGTCATGCCCAGTGTGACACCATCAGCTCTTTCCAAACCTGCTGGGGCCAGGGAGCACCCTGGGCAGTGCTCAGTAATGCCCTGGGGAGGCTGAGGAGAACGGATGGACCACTGATCACCCAAAGAACGAGCGAGCTGAGCCTCAGCTGCAGGAGCCTCTTGTCCATTGTCATAGGGGAAGCTGATTTAATACAAAATGCTGCCTCTCCCTTTGGTCTGAGCCCCAGATCTGTACCCTTGAGGTGTGGGATGAACATAAACCCATGCACACGGGGCTCCTAGCTACCACGGACTAGAAAGCATGAAGTTGGAGCAGAGCAATTCCAGCAGGCTTTTAGCTCTAAACCAATTTTCCCTCCTCCCTGGCCCTGCCTCTGTGGCTCTCCAGCAGGCACAGGCAGCTGAGTGGGCACAGGCACAGCCCAAAGCTGCGCCACTAATCCTGAGCGGCAGCTCAGCCTCAGGCACCACTTGTACCTCTCATGGCTCAGGAAGGGCTTTAGCAGGGATCTGCTACACATGACAGTGATCAAAATTATTGCTACTCATCCCTGCACAGATTAAGCAACGGTTACTTTAGTTCCTCTTAAGTGCAGCCCTGAGGCAGCATGAATAGCCCTGTAAAAAGGTTTTGTGCCTGATAGTGTGAGTTAAAGACAGTCAGAAGAGACAGCACGCCTGTAGGGATGGGGTTTGCCAACTGGGCAGACGCTGGCTCATGTCTCAGACAGAACACCTGACAGCAGCAGCCTTGCTAAAGCCATCTAAGTTCAGTTCACAGGAGAAAGTGACTTTTTATTATCCCAAGAGATAGAGAACTGAGCTTTATTTTGTTAGCTTCAATTATCAGTCGTGTGGCACATTGACCTCAAACCTCATTGCTCCATAACTGCCTTCATTTTGTATCACTTACACAGTTTATGTCTTAGCCAGTCCCCGGCATTTACAAGCACTCAGTTCATTAAAGAAAAGCTGTCTCCCATGATGTTGGTCCCAGGCAGAACCCCAGTCCCTCCAGTGGAACCCATGTCACTCCATTCCCCTCCTCTCACTGGTTTCTTAGGACTCTCCCTGGCATGAACACAGAACCCAGAGGCTTTGAGGGATCACATGTCAGTGACAGACAAGTCTGCAGTTGCACAAGCGAGGAGAAAAACCTTTATTAATTGTGTCCAGAGACACCTGCAGGGAATGAGGGCAACACAGGCAGGAGGAGCAGGTGAAGGGAGCATTCTGGGACACAACCTGACCACTCATGGCCTCAGGCACTTCTTGGCTATGTTGGCTGCTCTCCCGAGCCAGGGCTGTCCTAGCGAGTGGTGAGTGCGACCTGCTCGCGGGAGGAGACCACCTTCCCGTCCTGCACCTCCTCCACGATCGTGCGCACCTGGCGGGAGGATGTCATCACTGCAGAGGAAAGGGCGATGATTATTCAGGGGCAGGAAGGAGAGAAATTTCTTAAAACAGTATCAGATATTGCATATTCTTCAAGAGCTGGAGGAAAATCCACAAGGGAGAGTGGAAAATGCTGCTTTAAACAGCCCTGCTTTGACTGGGAAGGGGAAGGAACCAGGCTGAGGGGAAAGGTGGGTTCTTACCATCTCTGCCAGAGTGTGAGGACATGGCGGAGGAGTACTGCGAGGAGATGCTACAAGAGAGGCACAAAGAGATGTTAGGGACAACCATTGGTTGTTGCTGCTACATAGGCTCTGTGTTCAGGCAGGAGAAAAACAGAGAAGGCTCATGGAGATACAGATGTAGCTCCGCTTAGCTTCTCATGAAGGGCAGAGGAACCACAGCCCTTTCCAGCAAGGAAAGGGACCCAGCACAGCATCCCTGTACATCCAGGCACCAGGGACAGAGCACTGGGCACCCACTGCTGGTGTCAACAGAGAAACCAGCCCAGAAAGCCATGACTGTGCTGAGGCCCCAGGCAATATCATGTCCATGACCTGTCTGCTCCCAGCCGCCCTCCCAGCCAAGCCCTCACTCACTGGGCATCCTCGCCCTCCAGCAGCCGGCGGTACGTGGCGATCTCCTGCTCCAGGCGGCTCTTGACGTCCAGCAGGACCCTGTACTCGTGGTTCTGGCGCTCCATGTCGCAGCGCAGCTCGGCCAGCTGCTCCTCCACGCTGGTGATGAGCACCTGCAGCTGGGCCAGCTGGGTGCCGTAGCGCGCTTCGGTGTCGGCCAGGGTGCCCTCCAGCGCCGCTTTCTGCGGGACGGGCCCGGGGCTGGGCTCAGGGGGCGGCCGGGCTGGGCACAGCCCCGCGCCCCCCGCCCCGCCGGCAGCCCGCCCCCCGTACCGTGCTGAGCTGCGACTGCAGGTCGATCTCCAGGCTCTGGATCGTGCGTCGCAGCTCCGTGATCTCCGTCTTGCCGCTCTGCAGCTGCTCCGTGTTGATGGCCACCTCCCGGTTCAGCTCTTCCGTCTGCAGCGAGCAGGAGAAGGAGGAGGCAAAGCCGAGCCCTCAGAGCGCCGGCAGCGGCCACAGCCCCGGCCCCGCGCCCGCCGCCGCCTCCTCACCTTGCTGAAGAACCACTGCTCGGCGTCCCGGCGGTTCTTCTCGGCCAGGCTCTCGTACTGCTCCCGCATCTCCGCCAGGATCTTGGTGAGGTCGATGCCAGGAGCAGCGTCCATCTCCACGCTGATCTCTCCACCCACCTGCCCGCGCAGGGCAGTCATTTCCTGGCACAAAAAGACAAACGACACGTCAGAATGACATGGCAACTTCCCATGGTGAGAAATTTCTTATTTGCACCCAGCACAGGAACCCGCCAGACTGCCTGGAGGTCCTGCCTGAAGGGATTATTTCTCTTCCCCTTCCTGCTCAAGTGTCTCATAACAACCCTACCTGCAGACAGTCCCGTGTGTTTGGCCTGACTTTCCTTGGTGCACAAGGAATGTTTGTAGGTCCCACTTTGAGCCCAACTCTGTGCTCACCTCCTCGTGGTTCTTCTTCAGATAAGCCAGCTCCTCCTTCAGGTTCTCAATCTGCATCTCCAGGTCGGCTCTGGACAGGGTCAGCTCGTCCAGGACGCGGCGCAGGCCGTTGATGTCGGACTCGACGCTCATGCGCAGAGCCTGCTCCGACTCAAACCTGGGGACACACACACAGAGTTGCATACACCCACCTGATGCAGCATTTTTCTTGTCTGTTCCTTCCCTAGCTCAGTGTATTTTTGCCAAGAATCTTTAATTCAATGTGTGTACAAAACTGTCACAGTGCAGAAATATTAGTGCTGTGCCCAGGAAGAGATGAACTATTCCCAAATGTCCCTCTCCAGTGGAGCAACCCCAGGTGCAGAAAATAAGCACCTTGAACAGCCAGGCTTTTTCACAAAAGCTCTTGGAGGCTTTGGACTCACTTGGTTCGGAAGTCGTCTGCTGCCAGCCTGGCATTGTCTATCTGCAGGACGATGTTGGCGTTTTCAACAGTTGCAGAAAGAATCTGATGGGGGATAAGTGAAAGAATAAAAAAGTCATTTCAAACATTCTGAGTAATCGAATCCAGGGAAGGACTGGAGCAGCACTGGGCCTCCTGCCCATGGGGCTGGATTTCCATGTGGGCTCTGCAGAGAGGGAGATGGGGTGCTCATTTCCATTTCCCATCAGCACAGACTCAGTCCCCTGGGAACTCTGCCATGGGCACATGGCCCTGCCCAGATGCTCACACCATGCTGAGTCCTGGCAGCACTCCAGGCTTTGGGAATGGGAGCAGCCCAGCTAAAAAGGAAAAAAGGGCTGAGGAAGGAAGGAGTGCCTTGTGCCTGCCTCATTTGGCTTTCATAATTACACCTGAGGTACAAGTATTTGCTCTGAGATTATGAAAATGATTGGCCATTTAGTGAGTAGGAATTTCTGTAGCCACGAGCTAATGAAGAGCTCTGAGTTCTCCTGCTTCAGGGGATAGCCAAGGAATAATCCAGGGATATTGATGTGGTCATTTCCCAGCTGAGGGAGGAGAGGGAGGGAACAATCTGCCTTTCCCTGGATCAGGAGCAGAAGGTTTCTGTGAGACTCAGCACTTCATCATTCAAATCCAGAGACAGCTCCTGCCTCCAGATGTTTCTGTGCTCTATCAAAGCACACCAACTGCTGGAATCTGCAGAGGAGCTTCCTGCATCAAGGCAAGCCCTTTCCCCCAGGGTGAAGCCCAAGAAATTTTAGGAATGCGAGTTCCCCCCAGAGCCTGACCCTGCCCCATTTCCCAGGAATTTACTCTCCCAGACCAGGTATGTCATTGCTCAACTACCCACACCTCATTCCCTCAGTGAACCTGAGCTCACTGGGGATGAGTGATAGGGGCTGAGGGGGGCAAGCAATGGCAGGGCAGGGAGGGATGGGTGGATTCTGGTGTTTTGGCCTAAGTACTTTTGTTTAAAATCATCCAGGGAGCTGCTAAGAAGAAAGAAGTTACCTTGGCCATGATTTCATCTGCAGCATTTTAGAGCAGGGCACACACCTGATTTTGGCACCTACCACAGCCCAGTGTGTTCCAGCCCTGGATTGGACTCGTGTTTGTGTCTGTAACTCCCAAAGAACAACCATGCCATATGACAGTTTCTTTCTAATTTAACCTCTACCTTTAGCCTCCTCGAAAGGTAGGGAAAAACATCTAATTTGTAGGATATTTGTGAGAATGACTATTCATCTCCATCTGCATATCACTCAGCAGGGAATAGGGCCAGGAGATAACAAGTCCCTGCCTGCTGAGAGCTCCATCAGGAACCTAACAGGGAGCAGCTACGGGGCAGGAGTAGTGAGAAGGAAGGCAGGAGGTGACAAGTGTGGCAGCAAGTACCATCAGGTAACCTGAATCATTGTCTGACTCCTTTCCTGCCCCATCTTTCTCCCTACACTTGAACAGCCAACAGAAACCCCATTCTGGTATCTGGTGATCTGCTGTTAATAGTGACTGTTATCCCAAAGCTCTGGTTTTCATTTCAGACTAATTACCTCTGTTTGATAAACCTCTTCCCTCCAGCTGTTAGGAACAAGGTCATCTCTTTATAAGTGACTTTGATGAAGTTGTCACATTAATCCGAGCATCCTACCTTGTTCCTGAGCTCCTCGATAGTCCTGTAGTAGGGGCTGTAGTCACGGTCAGGACCAGGTCCCTGCTTCTTGTACCACTCCCGGATCTTCACCTCCAGGTCGGTGTTGGCCTCCTCCAGGGCTCGCACCTTGTCCAGGTAGGTGGCCAGGCGGTCGTTGAGGTTCTGCATGGTCTCCTTCTCCCCCGCAGGCAGGATGCCGTCACCGCCTCCAAAGCCTCCTCCAAAGCCAGCCCCATAGCTGCCCCCAAAGCCCCCGCCGAGGGCCCCTCCTGCGCTGCTGCAGTAGCTGCCCCCAAAGCCGCTGCCGAGCCCCGAGACCATGCGGGAGGAGACGGAGTAGCTGCCACAGCCCCCGTGCACGCTGGGGGCCCGGTACCCTCCTCCCCCGACACGCACGGAGGAGAGCCTGCTGGAGCCGCCCCCCAGGCTCCCGAAGCCCTTGAGGGAGGTGGAGGACGAGTATTGCCTGACAGTGGTGCTCATGCTGGGGCTGGAGGTGGCGAGAGGCGGCTCGGCAGCGCGGCAGGAGCAGCAGCAGCAGGAGCAGCAGCGAGTGCTCGCTCCCCTGCCTCGGGGCCCTTTATAGCCCGGCCAGGAGGCGTTGCCACACCTTTTTTTTTTTTTTTTTTTTTCCCCTCTTTTTTTTTGGTTGCATTCCCGACGATTTTCATCACTCATAAACCCTGAGCCAACTTCCAGAATCGTCATTTTTGCCTTTGTTCTATTCATGCTTTTTGTCATATTCCACTAGAAACTTTTTCTCTTACAAAGGGTGTCTTTATGCTTCTTCCGTTTCCTAGCAAATTGTCGGGTGTGATTAAAAGGAGGAGGCTCCTTGCTCAGGGCTATGATTTAATTCCCTCTGCTCTGTGAGCTTTGAAACAGCGGTGCAGGCAGCATTTGAGGGAATAGTTCAGCATCTCTTTTACTGTGGCTTTTTGTCCCAGCTGCAGTTTGTTGTCCTTGCTTGGGCTGCACATACACACCTGCAGGGACAGCAGCCGTGTTGTGAGGCCCTGAATGCACCTCCAAAGCCCCATGAGAACAATGGTGCTGGAAGGAACTTGGCTCCCAATCCTGGAAATACAAGTCCGCTCTTTAATCCGCAGGGAGAGGGATGATCAGTAGTGAAAAAGCAATGAAAAGGGAATTCG
This sequence comes from Sitta carolinensis, assembly GCA_032173965.1. Taxonomy (NCBI): domain Eukaryota; kingdom Metazoa; phylum Chordata; class Aves; order Passeriformes; family Sittidae; genus Sitta; species Sitta carolinensis. Next base: position 2,842,135 of record CM063307.1, read on the forward strand.
AGCTCCAGGGCTCACTGGAATCTTCACTTCAGAGACCACCCAAGAGTGGGGGATTGTGGAAAGGTAATAGGATGGTTTTGTGTTCTTTGTGAACAAGCTCTAGCACAAGCATCCCAAAATGACAGTGTATGGCAGCTAGCTAGAAATGATGAGATCTCCAGGGAAAATGTGGGATAGCATAAAGTAGATGGACATAAGCAAAAAGCTCCTGGTGTGTAAACCCTGTGACCAGGAGCACAAAGCTGACAGGAGCACAGCTCAGCAACTAATGCCAGCAATGCTGCCCATGATGGACAATTCTGTCAGCTGTGACCAGTCAGGATGGCTTTGCTGTGAGTTGGGAGTTTACAGCTCCCACATAAACGGAGCTTCAGGAGAGACAGTGACTGTCCCTGGCAAGCAGAAAGGCTCCAGAACCGAGTGCAGTGGTGTGGGCAGGCCCTGCTGTAGCCCCTCTGTGCTGACCCACAGCAGAACCCACCAAACTGAGCGTCCCGGGCTCGTCATGCAGGGTGTGGAGGGGAAGGGATTGCTCATGTGTGCACACAGTGGATTGTTGGGCTGTCTCCACAGACAGGCCCCAACAGCCCCTTCCCAACAGCCAAGATCTTCCTTAGATCATTTGCCAAAGGAGGGGAGAAAGGGTATGGAAGGAAGAACAAAGGTACATTGCTGAGGAGCTCAAAGGGCACAACTCCCTCCCCTCCATCTGCAGAAAGCTGGAGACAGTACAAGAGTGGGACGTGTCCTTGGAATATCATGGAGAAGTGCTTCCCTATCTTCCCATTTGCCTCTGGTGAATGGAGGCAAGTCCGTGCAACCTGGGGAGCTGGAGGAGCAGAGTGTGCCCGTGCCGGCTCTGGCCGTTCCTGTCTCCTGGAGTCAGCGTGTTGGTGTCGTGTGAGCGCCGGGCGCGGGGCCAGGGGACGCCCACTCGCTGCTCGCCCTCCCCAGGTGCGGATGGAGGAGGCGCAGCAGCGCGGGGGCGGCCGGGACCGGTCGCTCCCAGGAATGTGCTTCGTCCCCAGCTTCATTTCCTCGCCTTCGCCCGGGCAATGCCGTGGTTCGCCCTCTCTGATTGCAGCACTGATGTGAGGAAAGGGGAATGTCAGAGACAAACCCGGTGCGGAGCCCCTTTGTGAGCCCAAACGCTCAGCCTTGCCCGAGCAAAGCCCCTGAGTGGCGCGGGTGTCACAGTGTCACAGTCACTGCATTACCCTGTGTCACACAGGTCACTCACCCTTCTTCCTCTATGGGCAATTGCCTTTCCTTTCATCTTTTGTTTGCCATTGAGCTGCTATGTCGTAAAAACACATTGCCCAGAATATCTGTGATACTTCGGTAATGCCACAGGGCAGCAATTAAAAACATGAGCATTAATTAAGACTTAAAACTACATTAACCACTCAAGGACGTTATTTCCATGACCTCCCATTGAACACAACCCTAAGGACTGCATGTTGTTTCTATCACACCCTTTGAAGGAAAAGGCTGAGTATTAAACCAGATCCTGCCTCTGTTCTTGAGCATGTGCACACTGTGAGCCCATTTTGAACATATTTCAAAATCAGAATTCTGGTTCCATGGCGTAACAGCAGCTTCATGGTAGCGCAATGGTGTTTAAACATACAATTTGCTCTTACTTTGGGGGAAAATGGAGGTGAGGTTCTGGCTCCAAAATTACTTATCAGCAGATGCAGATAAAACCACTGGGTAAAACCACTTCCCTCTTTTTATATGTTTATAAAATTTGCCCTCAAATCAAATTATCATAGAAACATTCCCTAAAATGAGCTGAAAACCACACATTAATGTCTGTTTCTAAAGTGGTCTTTTCTGTCAGAGGAATTCAGTGCTGCCTCAGAAGTCAAACCGTCTTTCTGGACTACATTTCCAATTTCTGAGACCTGCCTCAAGCTGCCGCTGCCTGTCAGCATGAGCCACCCCTGCAGCTCCCTCCTTGGTGGTGTTTCCTAAGGTCAGGGCTAATTATTAATGCTCGAGGCAGGAGAAAATTGACATCTGTTTTCCACACCTCCCTCACACTGTGCAGTAGCAGGAGTAATTAAAGCAGGGGATTTCATTAGCAAAGTGTTATTTGTTGTTTCTATAGGAACACAGGTGTGCCCAGGCTTACAGGAGGAAAATATAAAACAAGGGTGAATTCCAGCGAGGCACCTCAGCATCCCTGCACTGGGTGTTGCAAGGGCACAGCCAGAGGGGCACAGGCATGGCAGGGGCCTCAGAGGAGCTGCAAGAGGTGTTGGTGGTCCCTGCCCCAGCCATGGGGACAACAGGGTCCCTAAGAGGTGGTCTGGAATGGGGTGTGGCCGTGCAAGCTGTGTCTGTCCCGACCCTTCTCAGGCATCTGATCTTGAGTGATTCAACCCTGTCTTTATGCAGCCCTGGGACATGAATTCCCCCGGGAGAGTCCCCGGGTTGCTCTGGGCTCCCTCCTCAAGGCTGTGGGAGTGGAGGGAGCGCAGTCTGCAGCACCGTGGAGGTGCTGGGGCTGGAAGTGCCTGGGGTTGGGAGGGTCGGGAATTGTGCTGCTACTGACCCGTGGATGGTCCATGATGCTCCACGAGGGCGTGCAGCAGCCTTTCTCCCGACCCCACTGATGAGCTCACTGATCATTAGTGTTAAACTTCAAACCAGAACCATCTCCTCGGGACAGCCAGTGCCCCACGAGGGTCACGGGGGCTGCCCCGAGGGGCAGGGGGCACAGCCCACGCTGCTGGGCAGAGCTGCAGGGGGCTCAAAACCGCGGAGCCCTGCCAACCTGGCTGCAGGGCAGATGATGCACTGCAGGCATCATTCCAATGTTTGGGGGAAAAATAAAGAATTCTCTCTTATCTCCTCCTAAATTCCAGACAGATTTCTGGCGAAGGGTCATAAAGCTGTGTGGCCAGCTCTGCTCTCACTCTCACTTAGTCGCGTTGCTCTGATTCATTTCATTGAGTTAGAAGCTGGATTTACAAAGCAATAAATGTGTCAGAATGCAGCCAAGAATGTGTCTGAACTGGCTTTCCAGGAACGCTGGGCCAGCTGACGGCAGTGGGAACCGCTGTGTCAGGAGCAGCCATTGGCAGCTGGGGAGTGCCACAAGAACTCCCAGAAGAATTTTAATCTTTTGCTTGCACAGACCATACCCTCCTCTTCCCATCACTGTTTTCCTCACCCTTCAGTGGTGCCTTTAGAAGCAAGAACCAAACTGAGCTGAGTTTGCCTGTCTGGAGGGACAGCAGCCTGTGGATCCCTGTCCTGCCTGCAGCTTCAGACCACTTCACCCCAAAGCTTGGGATCCGGAATGGGGAGCAGCTGCTAGGGCAGAACTGGGCTGTGGCATTTGCAGGGTCCTGACTGCATCACCTGGGCTTTGTTCACTTGCTTGGCCTTGCTGGGTTAAAGCTTCAGCATTGCTGTTGCTGGACAGTGCACTGGGGAAGCAGCACTTTGTCCAGTTTGTGAAATGCAGGGATTCTCACAGGCTTCACCTCCCACCACCTGTGGGATCGGCTCCTTTCTAGACTCCCCCCCACGGCCTCTCCCCTGAAGCTGCAGGAGTTACAGAGGTGTGGGTGTGCAGGCCCCACCCTCAGAGTACCAAGGATGGGGAATGTTGCTCCTTCCAGGGCAGAGCTCTGTCCCACAGCTGCAAGGGTGGGACAGCCCAAGAGCATCGAGACCAGACCTTGGTTTGCAGGACTGCAAAGAGAAGCTTTATTTGATTTCTGAGTGTGGCACGGAGCTGAGAGAAGGGTGAGAGAGGGTAAGGAGGGGGGTGATAGTGGGAGAAGGTGCTTTTGGTGATCCATATGGCAAGAACACGTCGGCTGGGATCTGCTTTGCTGTGCTGGGCGAGGTTTGCAGCAGAACAGGCAGTGCCTCAGTGGGCAGCCTGGGTGATCTGCTCCCGGGAGGAGATCACCTTCCCATCCTGGACTTCCTCGAAGATGGTGCGGATCTGGCGGGTGGTTACTGGTCCTGCATGGGGAAAGAAGGAACCGTTATTTCCAGGGCAGCAAGGAGGAAGTGTCTTAAAGACCTTTGTCTTAGAGATTTGTTACTATAATCATCCCATCAAAACCCAAATATAGCACCAGATTCCCACAGCTAAATTGCACAGATTCAGTCTGTTCAGATAATTTCTGACATGTGTTTTGGTATATTGTAATATTTAGTTGTATAATACATTTCTTATATCATAAAATTTGCTATATCAGTTCAAATTTTGGAAATAAAATAAAATAGTAACTTTAGTAGAAAAGTAAAAGGAGTATGTGCTAAGAAAGGGGGTGAGGGTATGAGAGCTGTGTACGATCAGAGCTTCAGCCAAGACCTGTTCTTACCTTCTTTCACAGGCTGTGAGACGTAGTGGGAAGACATGCTATGGGAAGAGAACAAGGAAAAGGTGGTGAGAAACAGGAAAAAAAGTGAGTAATATCCTCATTAAACTCATTACTTAAACCCTGCCTTTATTTCTTGCACCAATGCATGATTAAATTGCTTCTGGAAACTGTCAGTGCCCCAACTGGAGGAAGAAACTGGTAAGGATGGGTGTGTGACACGGATTCAGACACCAGTGCAGCACCTGCTCCCTGCCCAGGATCACTCAGACATGGAAGGATGGGGGGTGGAACCTAGAGATGCTGCAGGGCTGTTACAGCCCCTGGGCTGTTGTGGACTGCGGGAATGAAAAGGGAGACCCTGTTGCACGAACTGGGTCAGGGAATGGGCTGAGAGATCATCCCCTCCAGGGGATGCAAGGGCTTCATTTTCTGTTTCCTTTGCTTTCACCCGTCTGCTCCCAGCCGCCCTCCCAGCCAAGCCCTCACTCACTGGGCATCCTCGCCCTCCAGCAGCCGGCGGTACGTGGCGATCTCCTGCTCCAGGCGGCTCTTGACGTCCAGCAGGACCCTGTACTCGTGGTTCTGGCGCTCCATGTCGCAGCGCAGCTCGGCCAGCTGCTCCTCCACGCTGGTGATGAGCACCTGCAGCTGGGCCAGCTGGGTGCCGTAGCGCGCTTCGGTGTCGGCCAGGGTGCCCTCCAGCGCCGCTTTCTGCGGGACGGGCCCGGGGCTGGGCTCAGGGGGCGGCCGGGCTGGGCACAGCCCCGCGCCCCCCGCCCCGCCGGCAGCCCGCCCCCCGTACCGTGCTGAGCTGCGACTGCAGGTCGATCTCCAGGCTCTGGATCGTGCGTCGCAGCTCCGTGATCTCCGTCTTGCCGCTCTGCAGCTGCTCCGTGTTGATGGCCACCTCCCGGTTCAGCTCTTCCGTCTGCAGCGAGCAGGAGAAGGAGGAGGCAAAGCCGAGCCCTCAGAGCGCCGGCAGCGGCCACAGCCCCGGCCCCGCGCCCGCCGCCGCCTCCTCACCTTGCTGAAGAACCACTGCTCGGCGTCCCGGCGGTTCTTCTCGGCCAGGCTCTCGTACTGCTCCCGCATCTCCGCCAGGATCTTGGTGAGGTCGATGCCAGGAGCAGCGTCCATCTCCACGCTGATCTCTCCACCCACCTGCCCGCGCAGGGCAGTCATTTCCTGGCACAAAAAGATAAACACATCTTCATGCAATCCAAGAACCCGCATATAAAATGTCCCTCTTGAGACAGAGTTCTTCTGGAAAGCAAGCGTTTGGGGGCTGATCAAAAGGGAGCAAATTGGGGTATTTGCTCCATGACCACAAATAAAAGAATTCAAATACTTGATAAATACCCACTGGAGTTAATTCTGCAGAGAATAAAGCAGTGCCTGTAGCTGGTTCATTTCTCAAGGAACAGACCTTCCCAGCCCGAAGCTGCAAGGGTTGTTAATAAACTTCAAACAGCCACAGTGGATATTACTGGCGTGGCAAGTGGTGAATGGGAGTTCCACAGGCTCCAGGGAGGTTGTGCTGCTATCCCGAGTGCATCCCCTCTGCTGCCTCACCTGCACTTCTCACCTCCTGCCCAGCACTTCAGAACTCAGTGTAGCCTTAAAGGCTGGACCAGAACTCAAATTTCAGGGCCCAGAGTAGCCTTTTTAGAGCCTGACTCTGTGCTCACCTCCTCGTGGTTCTTCTTCAGATAAGCCAGCTCCTCCTTCAGGTTCTCAATCTGCATCTCCAGGTCGGCTCTGGACAGGGTCAGCTCGTCCAGGACGCGGCGCAGGCCGTTGATGTCAGCCTCGACGCTCATGCGCAGAGCCTGCTCCGACTCAAACCTGGGGACACACACACTCAGCAAAGCTGCACCAGCCCCTGCCAGCTGGGCACACAGCACCTGGGATGGCTGTTTGCTGCCTCCACACTGCTGCTGGCATTGTGGCTGTTCTACGTGGCCCCACTGACAACTTTCCTAGGGAAATGCTGAGGAAAATGGGAGAAAACTGATAAAAAAGTGTCCACCAGAGGCCATAACATCAGCCTGCTCCTAACACTACCAGGCCTTGGTACTGGCCCTGGGCTCTGGGGAGCTGCACACACACATTAATGGCACAGTGAGGCACAGGGCAAGGTCTCTGCACAGGAGAGGCTGTGCCAGAGATAAACGAGCAACGGAATAAAATAGTGGGTTTGGATGGAAGCAGCACAATCCCTGGGTGTCTGTAAGACTGAGATAACCATCTGTTTTGGAAATTGCACCCTCAGTTTGACAGCTTTGCTTCCACATTGCCTTTGGGATGGGAAGGGGTCTTCTCATTTCATCAAACTTCCCTGCACATCTTGCTCTGTTTTTTCCAGGAAATGTGTCTTACTTGGTCCTGAAGTCATCTGCTGTCAGCCTGGCATTGTCAATCTGCAGCAGGAGGTTGGAATTGTCAACTGTGGCCACCAGCACCTGGGCAGTGAAAGACACAGAGGGTCAGGAATTCCTCCTGGCTGAGTGTTGGGACAGGAACAACACTTTTGGGGAAGTTTAGCATTTCCTTAGCAGAAGTGTGTTTGGAATCAGGACAAGTGAGATGCAGCTGAGTCTGACTGCGGGAAGGGCTGCTTACTCCATGACCTCCCTTTCCAAAAATCCATCGGTAAGTGTTTCAAAAGGCAGAGTGAGGCCACATAAGATGTATGAGATATGATGGTAGCCTTTGTTCCTACCCTTCAGGGCAGGTGCTGTTTGTGGAAAGGTCAGTGGGATTGGTGGGGTGTCTGTGCTTGGCACACCTTGTTCTGGGATGGATTTAATTTGTTGGCAGCAGAAATGGAGCAAAAGGCAGTGAGCAGGTGCCTACAGATTCTGATTTTCATATTACCAAAGCAGGAGCAAATAACCTACACTGGGAGGAGATTCAAATCAGAGTTCAGGAGAACTCTGTTGAGGAGGGGGGAAAAAACAAGCTCCCTGCATCCTTTGCCAGCGCTCCTGCAGCTCCAGCTGTCCACAGCTTCTGGAATTGCTAGGGAAAAATCATACATGGAAAGTAAGAGAGAACAATATAAATTTGAGCATTTCCTCCAAGATGGTATGCTGGGACTCAAATCAAACAGAGAGGAATCCCCCTGAGCTGCCTGGACTGGATGCTTTGCACCAATTCCAGCAACTGCCAAAAGAGGCAAAAACCTCATTGGTCAGTTCTATCTTTTTTTCTTTATCATCTAAATCTCCTCATCAGGAGGAGCTGAAACAAGTTTGCAAATTCTTTGCCTGAATGTTTCCAAACATGACATCAGTGTTTTACAGTTTGCCCACAGCCGCAAATTTCCCTGCACCTTAATTTCAGACTCCCAAGAACACACATGATCAGTGCAGACTTGTCTGTTTTCTTCATCTTTGTGTCACATCCTCTTAGATCTCTTCCTGCCAGTGGAAGTTGCCACTCGTCCCACTCAGAAGGATGTAACCAAAAGCTGACATTGAGCATCTCTAATTTCCAGCCGGGCACTCCACACATGCCACTGAGACACTTTTTACGACATAATTAGTGCTGACTAATTACAGAGGTAACAGTCATTGTTTCTGCTTCCTCTCTGACACACAGTATCCCAGCATCCTACCTTGTTCCTGAGCTCCTCGATAGTCCTGTAGTAGGGGCTGTAGTCACGGTCAGGACCAGGTCCCTGCTTCTTGTACCACTCCCGGATCTTCACCTCCAGGTCGGTGTTGGCCTCCTCCAGGGCTCGCACCTTGTCCAGGTAGGTGGCCAGGCGGTCGTTGAGGTTCTGCATGGTCTCCTTCTCCCCCGCAGGCAGGATGCCGTCACCCCTCCAAAGCCTCCTCCAAAGCCTCCTCCAAAGCCGGCCCCATAGCTGCCCCCAAAGCCCCCGCCGAGGGCCCCTCCTGCGCTGCTGCAGTAGCTGCCCCCAAAGCCGCTGCCGAGCCCCGAGACCATGCGGGAGGAGACGGAGTAGCTGCCACAGCCCCCGTGCACGCTGGGGGCCCGGTACCCTCCTCCCCCGACACGCACGGAGGAGAGCCTGCTGGAGCCGCCCCCCAGGCTCCCGAAGCCCTTGAGGGAGGTGGAGGACGAGTATTGCCTGACAGTGGTGCTCATGCTGGGGCTGGAGGTGGCGAGAGGCGGCTCGGCAGCGCGGCAGGAGCAGCAGCAGCAGGAGCAGCAGCGAGTGCTCGCTCCCCTGCCTCGGGGCCCTTTATAGCCCGGCCAGGAGGCGTTGCCGGCGCCTTTCGACACCCCTGACAGCCAGAGCCAAATTCCAGAATCATCATTTTTCTCTCCTTGATTTCACATCTTTTGTCACATCCCACCAGCAGCACTACGGCTCACATGGGACCTCCTTCTGCTTTCATTCCCATACCTGGTGTGGTCCGGGTCCCTGCTCTGGGCTATGTTTTGGCATTCCCCGTGTCCATTCCAGCTCCACACGCTGCTTCCTCATGAAGTAACACAAGTGAATCCTCTATCTTCCACCAAGTCACCTGCAAGTATCTTTGCAAAAATCTACAAATTTATTTATTTGCTTTTTTAAAGCGTCTAAAGCCAAGGAAAGCTGCTGATTTAAGAGCTCTGAGCATCCCTAATCTTTATATGGGCCAAGCCAAAGCCAGATGGAAACTTTCCTGTCAGGACCTTTATCGCAGGACAAGCACAGACCTGGCAGGATTTGTGTACTGATACAGGATTTGGCAGAAATCTTATAGCTCAAAAGAGAATAAACTCCAGCAATTTCTGCTTCTGTACCAGCCTGGGCTGGATCTCCCTACGGAGACTGGAAAGTCCCTACAGTGGGGGTTTCAGTCAGTTTAAAGGAGTAGATGAGTAATGTTTCCCAGCAGTACCTGCTTTGCTCCATCACCTTTCCCAAATCCCACAGAAACTACCTGGGCCTTCTAAAAAGTGTGTAGAAGCTAAAAAATCCTGTGCCACAATCTTCGCTCTCTCAACACCGAGGCAGGGTTTAATGCTCAAACATTCTACATCAGAGGAGAGGGACTGAAACTGTATCAGACACCCACAGCCAGGGCACATTGCTTGCAAATCCTGATCAGAAGAGAAGGATCAATCCTTATCAATGGGAAGAGCATGATCAATCCTTATCAGTAGGAAGAGTATGATCAATCCTTATCACTGTTTGTGCTACAGACTTTTTCCTACAGATTTGCAGCTGAAGACAGTGATGACAATGGTAACTCAGCAGGACCAGCATCACCTCTACCAAAAGCCCAACACATCCAGCCCTGCGAACACTGAGGGCTTTGACCACGCCACACAGAGGGGAGGGACAGTGCTGGCCACACCTGCCCTGAGCTACTGAAGGACTGAGCAGAATGACTACAGTAACAGAGCTGGACAGGTATTGGCGTGAAAAAAGCAGCAAAGAAGCAGGAAATGTGACATTGCACTGTTTTGTTCTTTCTTGGGCAAAAGCCCTTCACTGATGTGATGCCAGTTCTTGTTGTGCGCAGTGGAAAATCGCACACCCAGCCCGGCCTACCTGGCTCCAGCCATGGCATTCTCAATAAAAAAAGTTATTTTGCTTTTCACAAAGGTGCCTATGAGGTAGTGAAGGAGTTATAGGGATTAGGAACCCTTTTGTGTTTTCCCTCATGTTATGATCTCCTTCCTTCCCAGCCCCCTCCGGCTGTTTTCACATTATAATGCACTAACTGATTTTGGAGGTGCTCAGATGTTCCCAGAGCCTCACCCTCATAATTCATGGTGCCTCCTTTCTTTCATGTTCCCTGAAGGACACAATAACAACAAGGCTTTATCTTCCTCATGTTAGATCTCAGGACTTCACAGCAGTCACCTCCCTTTAGCAGCTCCAGGAGCGTGGGGTGACTTTTTGGGCAGCCACCAAGGAAACAGTTTAACAAGAGAGAGACTCTGGATCCTCTCATTTGAGGGCTCTGCTCTCTGGGCAGCACTGCCTCACACTCATGGGCTTCAGATTTGGAATTTTGACTCCCCAAGCTGCAAAAACTGGGAGTTAGGAATGCACACACTTCCCATCCCTCAGAGAGCTGGGGAAGGGGGGGACCTGGGCACAGCCCAACACTGGTGAAGAGCAGAGTGAGCAGAGGACACCACCATCCTGGGCCAACCTGGCAGGGTGAAGATCAGATGTTCCTGGCCTGTTTCCCTCTGCAGTGGGGGGTACAGGATTACCCAACAGCCTTCGTGTGAGAGCTGTGCTCCAGAGCCATCCCGGGCCACCCCTGCTCATGTTCACTCCAGCAAACACCCTCCTGCTCCAGGCAATTCCCACATTGGCCTGAGCCTCCCACATGGGCTAAAACCTGTGCTGTGAGGTCTGACCCCCCTCAGGTCACCCTCACATTTTAGGCCAAGTTACAAGTCAGCCTGAAGGTGACAACTGCCCTAACACGAGGCAAAGCCCTTCCACAGCCACAGGCAGGGACACCTGGCCTTACAGCTTTTCTGTCTGTATTATCAGCCCAGGTTTCAGTTGTTTTACCACGTGTGGCAGATGTCAGACAGACAATCTGGAGATTGCCCTGCAATATGAGTTTTTTCCTGGTCTTTTCTGACCAATGCTCTTGCTAGTCAGCTGCTGGCCCCTGACTGAGCTCCTGAACACCAATCCCACACCAGCCCCACTCAGACATCAGGAACCCTCAGCAGCACAGAGCTCCCCTGCACTGGCTGTTGATGGGACATCAGGATACAGAGGAGCAGTACTGCTTCAGCTATTTCATGTAACCAAAAGAATTCAATCTCCCAGGCTTTCCTGAAGCACTCACCCACAACAAATTCCCTTGAGATAAAAGAAAGAAAGAGCACATCATAATGCTCAGGAGATGGTATCAGAGTCTGTTCCAGCAAGAAGCACGCTGGAGATGCTATATCTGCCTCGTGTGCTGCAGCAGGGAGGAAAGAACTGAACTCCCTGTTTGCAGAGGAGGAGAGGTGACATTCCCTGCTGGGGTGACCACGCTGCACACGCAGTGCCCAGCGTGGGGAGGGCTGCTGTGAAACGGCCAAGGTCAGAGTGTTGCGTTTGCCTCCAACAGTAACACCTAATTGCGCTTTTAATGTCATGAATAAGAGCTAATTAGGAGTCATTGCGTTTCCCCTGTGGGCCAGCTTCTCCCGAGTGCCTTCCACAGCAATTCCCAGCTCAGAGGGTTGCAGGCCTGGGAAAGGTGCCTCCTGTGTGTGAGGAATGACAGGCACAGGCACTACCCTTGCTGACAGGTTTGCTCTGTAGTCTGAACAACACAAAACAGGTAACAAATATATCAAGGTGTGGAGTGACGTATGATGTCTTTGTTTCTATCTCAGCTGTCGATTCTTTACCATGTGCCAGGACATGTCCTGACGGCCCCCCCCATCATCAGGAAAAGGCCATCCCAGATCCTATTACCATGAAAGGAAACAGTGGTTGTGTGTGCAATGGAAACTCCCCCTGGGCAGCCCCGGGCACATTGCCATCAGCCAGCGAGCCGAGCCTCGGCTGCCCGGGCTGCAGGGTGGGGGTGATGCCACCCCATTTAATCCCTCCCGCCCAAACCAGAGACTGAGACATGGACAGCACAGCCCGGCCCGGCTGCTGCAGAGGGGAGGGGGCGGCAACGGAGGCAGCCGGGGAAGGAAGGGACAAGGGGGGTGGCTCTATATTGTCCCTCTGCAGGCTTCAAATTGGGGCACTGAAGCCAGACATTGCTGTGTCAATGGGACCCTCAAGCTGCCCTATTGGCGGCCCCATATAGGGCCACTCTGGGCTACTGAAGAGCTCTCCTCTCCTCTCCTCTCCTCTCCCTCCTCTCCCTCTCTCCTCTCCTCTCCTCTCCTCTCCTCCTCTCCTCTCCTCTCCTCTCCTCTCCTCTCCTCTCCTCTCCTCTCCTCCTCCTCTCCTCTCCTCTCCTCTCCTCTCCTCTCCTCTCCTCTCCTCTCCTCTCCTCTCCTCTCCTCTCCTCTCCTCTCCTCTCCTCTCCTCTCCTCTCCTCTCCTCTCCTCCTCCTCTCCTCTCCTCTCCTCTCCTCTCCTCTCCTCTCCTCTCCTCTCCTCTCCTCTCCTCTCCTCTCCTCTCCTCTCCTCTCCTCTCCTCTCCTCCTCTCTCTCCTTCTCCCCCATGAATGTGGAACTGGGTGATGTTCCTCCATTTGGCCCAGGTGCTGAGTTGTTTTGCAGAGCAGTGACACAGAGGTCCCAGCCCTGTGTCATTGATGCTTCATGAGCCACCTCCACCAGTGAGGGCCCTGCTGGAGCACAGCCCTGCTCCCCAGCAGAGACCCACTCTGCCTGTTTTGGCACAGCATATGCCAAGGGCATCCCCTCGGAGTGATTCCCAAGGAATCAGCACTGCTGACACAGCCGGTCCAGAGCTCTGCTGCTCATCCAAGTGGCCAGGCAGTGCAGAGCAATAGGGCTCTCTCTGCAGGGATCATGGGCCCATCTGGCACGAGATGATCTTACCACAGTTGTTGAAGCTCTTCCCCCCAGTCCCACTGCAGTTGTTCATCCCCAAAGCCACCCAGGCACCGTGACAGCCCCGTGCACTCCAGCCCACCCCAGGCTGAGCACGGCCTCTCTGCTGGCACATCTCAGCAAGGAAGATACAAATTATGATCACACCAGTCCTGTCTCCAAGTATGGCTCAGCCCTCCTGTCTCTGCCTGGGGATGAGGGACTCAAGCTCAGCGCTGAGCAGCTGGGCTCCCTGCAGACTGACTCCAGTGACATCTAACTCAAGAGCCAGCCTGGCTCAGGAGTGACAGGGCCAACCAGCCACTGGGCTCAGGAGGGACAGGTGCACACAGCCAGACCTGGTCAGGCAGTACAGGTGCACAACACAGCCCAGCCTGGGCTCAGGCAGGTGACAGTGTGCACAACCACAGCCCAGACCTGGGCTCAGGCAGGTGACAGTGTGCACAACCACAGCCCAGACCTGGGCTCAGGCAGGTGACAGTGTGCACAACCACAGCCCAGACCTGGGATTTCCCTTGGGCAGAGCCCAAGCTGCTCCAATGCTGTGTGGGAACAAGGCTGTCCCTGTGAATCTCCCCGAGCTGCAGTCAGAGGTGTGACCAGAGTCACTCTGGCAGGCAGAAGGACAGATGGACACACATCAGGGCTTGTTTTTCTCAGACAGAAAAATATTTTTATGTCTGAGCAGAGCCAAAGTCCCAAGCCACCAGAAATTGCTTGAGCTCTATCTCCATGACAAACTCCAACCTTTGGAGTTTCCCACGTTAGTTTTTCAGCATCTGTCTTCCAGGCAGCTGCAGCTCTTGCGTTTTCTCATGTCTCATTCTTCGGTGTGGCAATACTATCACACCCTGTCTGCTCATTCCTCTCCCCTCACTGAGCACGGCAGAGCTGGCAGGAGTCACACGAAAATTCTGCTGACTGTGGGCAACAAACAGCGGCTCCCACATTCATCCTGCACCCACAGCTGCTGCACCCCGGGGGCAAGGTCTTCGGCCAGATGGGAATCCCGGCTCGGGACACCCGTGACGTTGGTGGTGGGGTGAGGCAGGTACCAGCACTGGCCTGGGGATGCTTGCACTCACAGAAGGGAGTTGTGATTTAATCCCTGCTCTGGGGTGAGACCGGTCACGCCAAAGGACCCCAGGGGGATGTGACAAACCTGCTGGTGGTGACAGGGACTCTACCAGCCCTGTGACTCCTCCACAGGAACCTCTGCTGGCATTAAGTGCCCTCCTGCATGCAAGCCTTGTCCTGGCCCCATGAAGACCCATCCCAGTAGTGCAGCCCTGATGACCAGGAGGGTGGGCAGGGGAAAATGGAAACAGTCCCCACAGACTGTGATTCCCAGCTGCCCCCAGGGAAGCCCCTCTCCTCAGTGGGACCCCAGCTCTGGTCTCAGTCCCCTCTGGAAGAGGGCCCCTCAGGTAGGATGTGCTGTGTGTTCTGGATCCCTCCTGCCCTCTCTCTCTTTTGCTCCTCGAGGGCTGATGGTTGTGGCAGGTGTTGTCTGTGAGGCTGTGCCATGGCCTTGGTGCAGCAGGGCCTTGTCACCTTGTGCACTTGAGGGGACAGTGGGGCTGTGCTCCCAGGCCACCACAGCTGCTGGGAGGGGAAGGGGCTGCCTTGTGCTCGGGACATGTACCCCCGAGCAGTCCCTGGAACCAGGCTGTGCTGTCACTTCCCACACGATGGTAATGACTTGTCTGCTCTGTTAATCTGTACTTGGCAGGGAGTTTTATGAAGTCATTAACAAGATTGAAAGAGTCCATGCCGACCAGAGGCCCCTGGCAATAAATCTGCTCCATCCCTCCCTGGCACCCCCAAGGACCCGAGCCCCCACCTGCAGCCCTGACAAAACCCCTCTCAGGACCCCATTCCTGCTCCCTCGCCATGCCCACGGCACTCCTGGCCAAGGGCCACTGCTCCACCCTGGAGCTCTAATGACACTAATGATTTTCTGAACACGAGTAGGGAGTGCAGAGCCAAGGCCCATCAGCCTGTCTGGCAGGAGGCGATGGCTTGCCTGGGCCTGGCACACGCTGGCCCCGCTGTCGCCCGGAGCGCAGTGGATTCTCCAAGATGTAACAGTAATTACACACCACAGCTCCGTAAGCAGCTTCCCCTCTGTTATTACTCTGCTAATCCGAACCCCTGGCTCAGCCCAGTGCTGCAGGACCAGCGGGTGCTTGGGATAAACCCCATACCCTGCTCAGTGTGTGGATACAGTTCTGCACTGCCAGGGCTGCGCTGGGACTGTGGGCCAGAAGTGAGTGGTGGGAGCCCTGGTGGTGCCAATGGTCCCGGTGGTGCCAACAGACCCAGGAGTTCCCATGCCCCAGTGTCCTGGTGGTCCTGGTGGTACCTATGGTCCCAGTGGTTCCCGTGGCCTGGTGGCTTATGGCCCGGTGTCCCGGTGGTGCTGGTGGTTCCAATGCCCCAGTGATGCCGGTGACCCACACCCCGCAGGAGCCCCGGGTGTGATCAGACTGCACTTGGGCATCTGGCCTGGGACCTGCCCTGGGGAACGGTGCTGGGATCCCACTCTGGGCTGTGGGCCGGTGCAGAGGGACCTGGTGAGACCCTAGGGAGCAGGGGAATCCGAGGGGACCTGGTGAGACCGGGGGACCGCTGGGACCAGCAGGATCTGAGGGTCATGGAGGTACCCTGTGGGAAGGGTTGGGTTCAGGGATACCCGCTGGGAGCGGGAGGACGGGGGGTACCCGGTGGAAGCGGGAGGAGCCGGGGGTCCCGGAGCCGGGTGGGGTCCGTGGGTCCCGGCGGGAGCGGGAGGAGCCGGGTGTCCCGGGGGTCCTGGAGGAGCGGGAGGAGCCGGGGGTCCCAGGGGTCCCGGAGGACCGGGAAGAGCCCGGGGGTCCCGGGGGTCCCGGAGGAGCGGGAGGAGCCCGGGGGTCCCGAGGGTCCCGGAGGAGCCGGGGGTGCCGGGGGTCCCGGAGGAGCCGGGGGTGCCGGGGGTCCCGGAGGAGCGGGAGGAGCCCGGGGGTCCCGAGGGTCCCGGAGGAGCCGGGGGTGCCGGGGGTCCCGGAGGAGCCGGGGGGGGTGCCGGGGGTCCCGGAGGAGCCGGGGGTGCCGGGGGTCCCGGAGGAGCGGGCCGGACGCGCCGGCAGCGCCGGGCGGTGCCCGGGGGCGCGATCGCTGCGCACGGGCGCCCCCTGCTGGCAGCGGCGGGAGCGGCGGGACGGGGCGGAGCGCGGCGGGGCCGGGAACGGGGCCGGGGACGAGAATAGGAATGGGAATGGGAACGGGAACGGGGGGACGGGGAACGGGAACGGGAACGGGAACGGGGACGAGAATGGGAATGGGAATGGGAATAGGAACGGGGACGGGGACAGGGACGGGGACGGGAACAGGGGCAGGGACGGGAACGGGAAGGGGGCAGGAGTGTACGGAAGTTGTGGGTGCGCAGGGCTGCTGGGGTGCGCTGGGGGGTACTGACGTGTACTGGGGTGTGCAGGGGTGTGCAGGGATGTGCACCGGTGCCCTGTGTGCAGCCGACCCCTGCCCGCGCTGCTCCGCGGGCCCCTGCAGTTTCTCAACCCCCAGCCGGGCGGGCAGCCCCGGTGCCGGTGCCGTAGAGCCGGGCCCGCGGCCGGAGCCGCCGCACGGCCGGGGCGGGTGCTGAGCCAGCACACGGTGCTGAGCCGGGGCGGAGAGGGAGGGGAAGAGCGTGAGCAGGTGTGTAAGGTGAGCACACTCGTGTACTCGCCTGGCGTGCGCAGTTCTGACGCGCACCCGAGGTTACTCTGCACACACAGGCTACCGGGAGAGCCCCTCTCAAGGCACGGCCCTTGGCGGTGTGGACTCTGCTCTGCTCCAGCCCCGTGTCTGTGACTGACCCCCCAGGTGCACAGCACAAGGGTGAGAGCCGGCCGTGGCATGCGGGCACCGTGCGGGGCTCCTTCCCGAGTGATTCCCCCTGGGCAGGCCCCCAGCAGGCTCACCCCGAGATGACACTGAGCACTGCCCCCCTCCTGCTCCTGGTCCAGCTCCAGCTGCACAGGCTCCCCTGAGATGGGTCGTACCCTCTCAGTCCTGTGCAATGGCCCTCAGTTTTGATAGCCCCATGAGCCAAGTCCCTTTGGAATCTGCTGGCCCACAACGACCAGGAATATGTCCACTGGGCCAGTGACAATGTCCCAGGGATGATGCCTGTGGAACTGGTCAGGGTGAGGGACACTGGGGGCACAGACCAGACCAGCAGTTCCCTGCATGGTCAGACCCTTCACAGAGCCAGGGAGGCACCTTTCTTCTGGGTCTGCTGAGACCCTGGGACTGCGACACTGCTGGGATGGCTGTGTCCCCTGGGAGAGGGCAGTGTCTGGCTGTTCACTCATCCCATGGGATGTCCAGGTCAGAGAATACGGGGCCTCACACCTACATGAGCCCAGTGGTGTGTACCCACCCAGCACCCTCCACCCGTCCCCCTCTCTGCTGCCCCCGCGGTCCCCGTGAGTCACGGGATGCATTCCTGGGGCAGGAGGGGACCTGTGCGCTGCAGGGACGGGCCCGTGCGTCAGCCCCGCTCCCACGCCCGCGGCCGGGGCGGCCCAGCTCCAAGCTGAAACTTGTCTGACAGTAATTACAGGGGAGATGAGGACTTCAGAGGATTTACATTCCTTTTGGGCCACACCTGGGAAAGAACTTTCACCATCAGCCAGTTCCTGAGAAATAAGTTTCCACCAGCGTGGCCCAGCCACAGTCCTGCCCAGGGAGCCCAGTGGGACTGGGGGGCTCCTGCCAGCCCCTTTTTGGCTTTGGCTCTCTGCAGAGAGCCCCAAACCCTCTCCTGCTGTCCCCAGAGCTCCCACAGGCCAGGGTGCTGGTGCCTTCTTTCCCTGTGTGGGGTCAGTGCAGCTCAGTGCCCAGCATGGCCGGGGTCTGACCACCCTTCCCTGGGGGTCAAAGTGAGTCGCTGTGGTGACTGGAAGCTGGGGGTGAGAGAGGATGGCACCAGTGTCCCCAAGAGATTTGAGCCACATGGGTAGCAAGTCAGGACCTCCAATTGGAGCCTTGTCAGGCCCTTCACCTTTGCTTTGGCTGGGGACAACTCCCCAGTGACTGCCTGGGAGCCAGGGCTTCAACCCAGGGCATTGGGAGGAATTGGGGGACTCAGGGGACAAGTGAGACTCACGGGGTGAGGGGCCATATCTGCTCAGGGAATTTCTGACCCCTCCAGCCAGCACACAGCCTTCCCAAATTACAGACAGGGCTGGACCTGCTGAGCCCCTTGGACACAATCTGTTCATCCCAGATGCTTAACCAGTTGGGAAAGACCTGACATTCCCCCTGTTCCTGAGCCTCTCCCTGTCACCCATGAACATGGAGAGACACAGGCAGTCAGTTCCTGAACCAGCTTTGCCAGAGCCTCCTCCTGCCTCCTCCAGCCACTGCCGTGTTTCCTACCCTGTGCCAGGGTCCCCTGTGGGAGCACTGGGAGGCTGAACTGCTGTCCTGCCACCAGCCTGGCCCAGCTGTGCTGCAGCTGCACGGCAGGGATGTGAGCCTTGAGCACCGTGCAGGTCTGTGCCTGGTGCTGCTCGTGGCTCATTGGCAGCACCAGGGACCAGGTGACCCCAGCCAGGCCAGTGTGACACATGGCACAGCACTGGCACTGCCAGCCAGGCAGCAGCTCCTTCATGTCCTGGGCCTGGGACTGGAGCTCCAGGCACGGGGTGTGAGTCCTACGGCCAGGGTTGCCCCACATTCACACTGTGGGTCCGTGCCTGTGTCCCCTCTCCGTGTCCCTTGCACTGCTGATGGGGCACTGGGACACCAGAACTCTGGGGGTTCAGAGCATTGTCTTTGTAGGGTCCCGGGGCTCTCGGCTGCAGCCCAGCAAGGGGAAGAGGGGCCATCTCAGCCTCCAGCACATCCCAGGAGCTGCTGGGAACAGGCAGCGTCAGCAGAGCACCAAGTCCAAAGAGTTTTGCAAGCGGAAGGTCGCGGGCGGTTTCCTTATTTGGCACCGCGGCGGCGGGGCGGCACACCTGGCTGGGGCACACCTGGCTGGCGCACACCTGGCTGCGGGCACCGCCTGGCAGCGCCCGCGAGGGCGGCGGCGCTGACGCGGAGATGGGAACGCGGGCAGGACCCGCCTGGCTAATCACAGCCCAGCGCTGGGCGTGGGGACAAGCTGCGGCAGGGACGCGGCCCTGGAGCCAAAACAACGCCGGGGACACGCCTGCAGCTCAGCCAGCACCCCCAGCCCGGGGGTCTCCTGCCCTAGGGCTGCATGCTGGGGCCGATGGACAGCCCCTATTCCCTGTGTCATGTTTGTTTCCAGCGAGGCTGACAGGCACAGAAAGAGCCCCTGCGCAGGGGAGGCTGTGGTGGGGAGTTTAATTCCTACTCCTGGTTCAGGAGTGAAGGAAAAAAGAGAAATGCAATCGGAGTCTGCCCTGGAGCAGGGGGACAGTTGGGGAGCCAGGAAGTGCCCAATTCTGATCCCTACCCTACAGGGTTCAAACGCCTGGCCAGCCTGGCAAGAACTTGCTATAGGTTTGGGAGGTTCAGGGCAAATATTAACCACACAGCTTCAGGGCCAATATTAGCCCTGGCAACCCAACCCTGGGCTTCCCTGTGCCCCCAAAATCCATTTGATCTGCCAGCCCTTCCTGCCCCACGCCGGTTCAGCCACTGTGGCTCTGCCTCTGGCAAGTGCAGGACTGAGCCTGTGGCACAAGCAAAGCAAAATCTGCAGTAGGCTGAAGGGCTCCATCTTGACCTGGTTTTCCCAGGAAGCTCCATGCCAGGGGGTGAGTGCCTGCCACGAACACGGCAGCTGAGCAGTGCTGGTACATGGAATTACCTCTGCTTAGGGGTCCCTGACATCTCATAACCAAAAGAAGAGCCTGTTGCTGAGTGGTTTCACAGCTGTGGCCCCAAGGCAGTGCCTGCTGAGGTTTCCCTGTCCCCCCTACCAGACTGGAACTTGCTGATTACCAAAATAAGGTGACCAGGCAGCTCTGGGATAAACACACTGCTCCTGCACCTTTAGGGTGCCAGGGAAGCCCCAGGAGTGTGAACAGGCACAGGGGGCCAGGCAGCTGCACAACACAGCAGCAAACATGAACTGTGACTCTGAAGGACCTTGAGCACCCCAGGGGCTGATGTCCCCTAGAGTATCCTCTGCCCCTGAAACCTGTGCCCTTCCCGGGCCAACCTGTCCCAGTGCCTGTCTGGGTTTGGGAATGGGGGCACTGGGACCCCAGAGTGTGGCCACCCCACCACCCCAGCCCCTCACTCCTAGCTCCAGCTCCTGACCTGGCAGGGGAGCACCACAGCCAAGTGTTTTGTAAGAGGCAAATCCCTGCAGTGCCAGCATCATGCCGGGACGGGCAGCTGGGGCTGGGCTGGGGCTGGCAGCGTGCGGGAGGAGCGCTGGCCCTCGGCCAGTGTTTGGCCCTCGGGGCGTTGGTGTAGGCAGGGATGAGTGTGCCTGGCCGCGGGGCAGGGAAGGGGCCGGGCTGCGGCTGGAGCTGTGTGGGGATGTGCTCACACCCCGCACAGGTTTTGCCTCGTAAGTGAAATACTAACTGGAGTGAGGCAGGTGCTGACCAAGGTGTTTTGTCTGACCAGCCCCTCTCTCTGCTCGAGTCAGCAGAGTGGGGACAGCTCTGCCCTGTGCTCACCATTTCTGCTGTTGTCACCCCAAAAACCTCCCAGATCAGCGAGAGGTGGATTCAGCCTGGTGTCCATCCCCTGTCACACCAGGGCAGGATCAAATGCCTGAGCTGTTTGGCAGCCAGGCTGGTTCCTCCCTTGGAGCTGAGGGGCACAGGGGCAGTGCACAGTGGGCACTGACTCTCCAGGGAGGGCAGGGGCTGCTCCTCCCATGGGCCTCGGAGCTCATGGGGAGCTGCTCAGAAAGGCTTGTCCCCTCTCTCCTTCTGTGCCAGGACATGGGACTCTGCTGTGATCCCCATTATGCCAGGCAGCAGCAGCAGCACGGGGTGGGTGTCAGGGCACCTGGGAGGAGGGTCTCACTGTGCTTCCCAGTGCATTCACGTTTTTCCCATTGCTGGGCACCCACCATGGCAGGAAAGGGCCCAGATTCACCCATGCTGTGTCCAAAGACGTTGCCAGTGCTGGTGCTGGTGCTGGTGATGAGCTGGCACATGCCAGGAGCCCAACTCAGAAGGGCCCTGCCTGGAACAGAGTATTCCAGCAAAGGTTCATCCCAGGGTCTCTCCATGGCCCAAATTCTCTCCTGGGCAGTGTTACTGTGACGTAGATAGAAACACACAGTAACACACACAACAGGGGTTCAGGTAGAGAAGAAGAAAGGAAGGAGTTTTTAGTTTATTGTTGACTTCGTATATATATGTTTTTGGACAGTGATCAGAGATTGGACATAGAGGTTCCCACCTCTCCATCTTCACTGGTCACTTGAGAAGTCCATCAGGTGATATCTTTTACAAAGGAATGCAAACATGATTCTTGTTTATTTTACAATTCATGAGAACTGACTCCACTATACTAAAACAAATCAGAAGGTTTATTTTTAAAGACAACAGGCATGGAGCAGGGAATTCCCTCCGGAATGGAGGGGAGCTGCCTGGCTAGGCAGAGTGGAAGGGCAAGATGAAAGCAGGGGGCTGCAGGGCAGGACAGCTGCATTGCCCTGCCCAGCTGGATCATAGAATCATGGAATCCCAGAAGGGTTTTGGTTGGAAAGGACCTTGAAGCTCAGCCAGTTCCACCCCCTGCCATGGGCAGAAACACCTTCCACTAGATGAGGTTGCTCTTATCCCCATCCAGCCTGGCCTTGAACAATTCCAGGGATGGGGCATTGAGACTGGGTGGAGGGGGCTGGAGCCATGCAGGGCAGCAGTGGGAGAGGAGTTATATCTCCACTGGCCCCCGTGTCCCAGTCTGCTCCTTGGCCGTGCTGGCCAGCTCAGCCATGCTGCAGCGAGGGAGCCGTGGGAGCTCAGGCTGGTGCCTTTACCCCTTTCTGTGGCACTGGAGCAGTTCTGTGTCCCCTGGCCCAGGTGTGACAAACTACAGCAAAGCAGGAGTGTCGGGCAGGAGCGGCTTTGCCGGCATGTGCAAACAAGCTGTGTGGGGCTGCCAGGCAGAGCTGCCGTGCCGGGATGATCCGTGCTCCCGGCACAGCCCCGTGCCGAACCTCTGACTCAGCCCCGCGCTGCCTGCGCCTGGTGCCGACAGCTCCTGAAGCCATCCGGAGATGGAATGAAAATCGTATCATGGCTGTGCCTGTCCCTCTCCCAGCCGCTCAAGCTGCCCTCGGTGCCTGGTCTGGGCCTTTCCACTGCAGAAAACCGTCTGGACCTGCTGCCTGTCACTAGGCAGGGGCCAGCTCCTCCCGGGGCTCCCAGCAGTTCTGAGTGTCTGATGGAGAGAGCAGAGCCCTGCCCTGAGCTGCTCCCGCCCTTCCTGGGCTTTGTGATCCCTGTTCCCAGGTCAGGTTCACTCCAGGCTGATGCCAAGGCCCCAGCTGAGGGCTCTCGGACCCCAGTGACCCCCACAAGGTGGATGTTTATTCGGAACATTCCCTGCGATGTGAGCACGGAGTGATGTCTGCACAGGGCATTGACCGTGGCCAGGGGAGTCCCCATGGATGATGAGAGAGCCCATGGGAATGACCCACGAACTGGGCAGGGCTGCAGGGGGAGGCACAACACCCCTTCTCTGTAGGCAACCCACGGCATCTCCAAGATCCTGGAGAACCCTCCCTGAGAGAATTCCCCTGCGCCGGCCTGCAGGGACAGAGTGAGTCGCTCCATCTCTCCTGCACAGGTGCCGGCAGCAGCGGCTGTGTGGGCTGAGCCAGGTCCCTGCGCACTCACCTGCCCCAGGTCTGTTGCTGCTCGCCTGCCCCAGCAGCACGGGCGGGCTCAGCCTGTGCTTGGAGCTCTCCTGGCACCTCGCGGAGAGCAGCGGTGTCACAGGAGGGAGGGACGGAGTGAGCCCTGCCAGGAGAAGCGGGAACTGAGCTGTGCGAGGGAGGGTGAATAAATACCCTTAAACGCAGTGATTGTAACACACCCGGGGCCAGGTCGGTGCCCGGAGGTCACTGGGTTGACAGGAGTCAGGATGTGCCCACAGCGGGCCCTTGCTGTCCCCTGTCAGCGTGTGGGACCCCCTGAATGTGTGTCCCACCATGCTGGTACCACAGCGAGCATCCCGCAGCCCCCACTGCCCCAGCCAGTCCATGCAACACCCCGGGGTCTGCGAATTTGGGATGTGAATGCCAGGAAGAGTTGTGTAAGGAAAGGGAAGGTAGGACCTGATGAGGGAATCCCTGCACTGCCTCTGGCCCGGTGACAGCCGGGCTCACCCTGCTGCTCTTTCCAGGAGCAGGTTAATCATCCGGGCTGACGCCTGTCAGTGCTGCCCGCACTGATTAATGGGATCAAATATCCATCAAACATCCAGCTCATCCTGAATCCCCGTCTGTGCAGTCACACTGAGGCTGCAGGAAGGATGTTGGAGGAGAAAAGCTGGTTTCTAGGAATGTCCCAAGCCAGAGGGCATTGCTGAGCTGCGGGAGAAGCAGTAAAGTTGAATGCCAGGATGATTCCTTCCATTCTGCTGCACTTCCCAGGTGGACTGGGGGTGACACCAAGACCCCCCCACCTCAGAGCACAGGGTGGAATGGCCTTGCAGGACCCAACAAAGAGAGAGACCTGCAGTAAGCACAGGCTGGTCACCCACCAAGAGCCCCCAGGAGCTGCAGGGCTGCTGCTGCAGGACCCCCACACAATCCTGAGCTGCTGGGTCTCCGGGTCTGTTGTCTGCACACAGGCAGGGGTACGAGGGAGCATTTCCCCGGGAGGTCCCCGGGACTGGCAGGGGCACCTGGCACTGGCAGGGTAGACCCTGTCCTCAGCACCAGTTCGTCTCCTTGTCGCAGGGCCGCTGGTGCCGCTCGCTGCCAAGGAGCACGGAGTTCCCCAAGAGCACCCCCAGGTGCGACTGCGATGTCTTCCAGTGAGCAGTGACAGCACAGGTGTCACAGGACACAGGCGGCTCTGGGCTCCCTCTGCTCCTCCTGCTGCCCCTGAACAGGCTCTGCCAGCTCCCCGGCACGGCCACGGCCCCGCGCACAGCCCGGGGCTGCGGTGCACGGAGCCCCCGCACAGCCCGGGGGACGGGCGGGACTGTCTGCCGGGGCTGGGGCCGAGGAGACGGCAGCAGCCCCGAGCTGCGTGCCGAGCCGCTCCTGCAGGAGACCGGCATTGCCACCTCGTGGGCAGCCGGGAGCGGCTCCTGCTCGGGCAGGACAGGGCGCGACGGGCACCCGAGGACGGGCAGAGGCGAGGAGGGTGCAGGGGCTCGGCCGCGGCGCCCAGCCGAAGCCACTCGTGACTGTAGGTGCCAGCTCTGGATCCTGCTCCCAGCAAAAATCGCAACAAACTCAGCCCTCACCAGTGATGGGTTCAACTCTGGTGTCTGACACACGCTCGCCTCTTCTGGTGTTGGACCAAAGGCTCTGGGCCCAGTGGGGAGGACACAATCAGGATTGTGCTGTGGGGACTGTGCAAAGCAGAAGTGACATTGATAAATTGACTCTCTGGGGTATCCTGGCTCAGCAGCGGGGTCAGTCTGCCCAGAGCTGACATCAGACTGAAGGTATGAAGGCTCTCCGAGTAGTGTTGAATATGAATAGCAGCCCTTTGGCTGCACTGAGGACTTGGAAATGCTTCCAGCAGAAAGATGGAGTGCAAACCTCTAATTGCTTCTCCTGTCTGGCTGCTCCACCGTGCGGCTGCTAGAGACGGCTCCTTCACTGGGAGAGGAGGAAAATCTGATCAGAAAAAGAGGAGAGAGAAGAACCATCTGCTTGTTCATGGTCATGGAGCAAAATCATATTCTAATGAAAATTTCAGCCAGTTCTCCAGCTGATCCATCACACACAGAGGAGACAGATGCTTCAGGAACAGCAGAGAGACACAAATACAGCAACGCAAACAATTCCCTCTGCCCGGAGCAAGAGAAATCATTTGCCTTTATCTTAAATAAAACCCCCAAGAATGATGCAACATCCTACCCATGTGGCGTCTGCCAGAGCCGCAGATGGCAGCACCCCCAGCTGCCAATAGCCTGTCAAAGCCACGGCGTGCTCCAGGGACGGCCCCGAGCGGGGCAGGAACACCTACACAGGAGCTGGGGCTGCAGGGGATCCACATGGAGCTGAGGAGCTCCACACTCAGGATCCTCAGCCCAGCAGGCCCGGGGCGATGTTCCAGCTCCACGTGCAGCTCTAACCCGCTCCCACGCTCTGCCTAGATGGCTTTTGACCCCATTAATTGTCAGAGATTTACTGTTCTTCGTATCTGGAGTCTCAGGGTATTTTTAGCACCCATACCACATCTCTGGGCAGGATGTGATGTTCCTGTGCCAGCAGCCCCGTGCTGGCTGAGCCAGGCAGGGAGACACCTGCCAGTTTGGGGGGTTT
The DNA here is from genome assembly GCA_032173965.1 of Sitta carolinensis. Classification (NCBI taxonomy): domain Eukaryota; kingdom Metazoa; phylum Chordata; class Aves; order Passeriformes; family Sittidae; genus Sitta; species Sitta carolinensis. The sequence goes on from CM063307.1 coordinate 2,867,404, forward strand.
ATCCACAGCAGCACTGGGAAAGCCATGGAATGTCCGTGTAACACTGCGAGCCAGGCTCCAGGCCCTAAAATTTGGACTCAGGAACAGGATTAAACCTGAGATCACCAATTCCCACTGACCCTGGTTAGGACCCCTTTGGGCTCACTGCCCTCCTGAGCTGACTACCAAGAACACCTTTGTCTCTCATTACAAAAGAACAGGGACTGCCCCTTGTCAAGCACCTCAACTGGGGTTACTGGGATGTGCTGACCCAGCCGGGCCTTTGGGACCCCCCAGGAGCCAGGGTGGGATGGGCCAGTGCTCAGGACAGACAGCAAAAGGATCTGAGCTCACCCTGCACAGGCTGAGGTTTGCCAAGGCCTGCCAGACTGAGCCAAGGTACAATAAATGCCAGGGGATTCATTTCACTCTTTTTAAAAGAAAAACCTTCCCTTCCTGTCAGATTCTGGTGACACCTTCAGCGCTTCCCTTCCCAGGCCCGCTCCAGAATAGTGTGTCCTCTGAGCATCTCCCTGCCAGCTCCCTGGGAACAGCCCCCTCCTCTCTGTCACTGAGCTCCCTGCGTGCTGCAGGTGCTGTGCCACTGTGGGGACTGCCAGTGACAAACCCACACCCACAGGTGAGCTCTGAGTGTTCCCAGGCTGCAGCTCCAGCAGGAGCACTCCATGTCCAGGTGCCACAGTTGCAGGGTGGTGGCCAGGCTGTGCCAGGCTCAGCGAGGCCACCCTGGGCTGGTCACAGTGCTGTCACCCTCAGCTGGGCACTGTGCTATCACCCTGAGCTGGGCACTGCAGTGTCACTCTGAGCTGGGCACTGTGCTGTCACCCTCAGCTGGGCACTGCGGTGTCACCCTGGGCTGGTCACAGTGCTGTCACCCTGAGCTGGGCACTGCAGTGTCACCCTGAGCTGGGCACTGCAGTGTCACCCTGAGCTGGGCACTGTGCTATCACCCTGAGCTGGGCACTGCAGTGTCACCCTGGGCTGGGCACTGCAGTGTCACCCTGAGCTGGGCACTGCGGTGTCACTCTAAGCTGGGCACTGCAGTGTCACCCTGGGCTGGTCACTGCGGTGGCACTCTGAGCTGGGCACTGCGGTGTCACCCTGGGCTGGTCACTGCAGTGTCACCCTGAGCTGGGCACTGTGCTGTCACCCTGAGCTGGGCACTGCAGTGTCACCCTGGGCTGGGCACTGCAGTGTCACCCTGAGCTGGGCACTGCGGTGTCACTCTAAGCTGGGCACTGCAGTGTCACCCTGGGCTGGTCACTGCGGTGGCACTCTGAGCTGGGCACAGCGGTGTCACTCCTGGCCGGGCACTGTGCTGTCACCCTGGGCTGGTCACTGCGGTGTCACCCTGGGCTGGTCACTGCGGTGTCACCCTCAGCTGGGCACTGCGGTGGCACTCTGAGCTGGGCACTGCGGTGTCACTCCTGGCCGGGCACTGCGGTGTCACCCTGGGCTGGTCACTGCGGTGGCACTCTGGGCTGGTCACTGCGGTGGCACCCTGGGCTGGTCACTGCAGTGTCACTCTAAGCTGGGCACAGCGGTGTCACTCCTGGCCGGGCACTGCGGTGTCACCCTGGGCTGGTCACTGCGGTGGCACTCTGAGCTGGGCACTGCGGTGGCACTCTGAGCTGGGCACTGCGGTGTCACTCCTGGCTGGGCACTTCGGTGACACTCTCAGCTGGGCACTGTGCTCTCTCCCCGGGCTGGGCACGGGATGGCCGCGTGGTGCTGACACCGGGAGATGAAGCACTGGACAGGCAGGACCCGGGGCCTCTCCACGCGCCGGGAATCACCCGGGAGCCCCAGGAGGCGCAGCCGGCCCTGGGCAGCCCCGGGCAGCGCTGGGCTGGGCGCTGGCTGGCTGATGGCACCGACGCAGCTTTGGGAACGCACAAAGCGCTTTCGGCTGCCCTGGCTCCCGCAGCCGTCCTGAGGGCGATGGTCACCAGGGCTGGACACTGTGCGGTCAGGGAGGGGCCGGCACAAAAGGGGATGGGTCTTTTGGGGGTCCCAAGGGGATATTGGAGGGGGTTAGAGGGCCCCAAGCATTTTAGGAAGTGGAGAGGGGTTGGGAGGTTTTGGGACTCCCGGGGAAGTTCAGGGGTCCCGGAGAGGTTTGGGGGCAGCATAACAAAGGTGTTTGTGGAGAGCTGGATGATCGCAAGAAAAATTTGCGAGGGCTGGAGGGGATCTGGGGCCCCCGTGAGGGTTTCGGGGCGTCCCGTGTTCTTTGGAGGGGAGGCCCGAGGGGATCGGAGGGGATTGGAGTGGTCCCGGGGAGTATTCTGTGGTTCACGGGGGCATTTTGGGGGCCTCGGGGAAGAGGGTGGGCGTTCCCGGAGGATTTCGGGGGTCCCCGGGAAGATCTTGGGGTCTCGGGGGCGGCCCGGGGGTCCCGGGGGTCCCGGCCCCGGCCGCGGGCCCGCACTGCGCACGCGCCGCCCCGCGCGCTGCCGGGCCCTCCTGCCGCGCATGCGCCCCGCTCCCCCCGCGCCAGCCGGGGCGCGGCCGCGTTCGCCCGATGCGTCCTGACGCCCCCGCGCGCGACCAATCATCGCCCTCGTTCGCCGTGCGTGATGACGTCACGTAGGGGCGGTATATAAGCGGTCGCCGGCAGTCCCGCCCCCCTGACAGCGCCTCGAGCCGCCGCCGCGAGAGCATCCTCCGCCCAGAGCCGCTCCCGCCGCCAGAGCCGCCCCCGTCGCCGTCGCCGCCGCCTCCGCCGAGGGAAGGGAAGCGTATCGTATGTCCGCTATCCAGAACCTCCAGCCCTTCGGTGAGGCCCTTTGTGCGGTGGGGCCGGGGGAGCGCGCGGGCCCCGCCCCGGCCCCGCCCCGTTGCGCAGTTGCTATTCCGGGCCAGGTTGCGTCAGCCGCGGGGGGGTGTGGGCGGGGCCCAGGCCTGACGGGCGGGCGCGGCGACCAATGGGGTGAGGGCAGGGGCGGGGTCTGTACGTGACAGACGGGCGTGCGAGGGGCGGGGCCGGGGTGTGACGGACGGGCGCGGCGGCCAATGGGGCGTGCCTGGCGTAGGCGGCGGCGGCTGAGGGCGCGGCGCCTTGCGGCCAGAAGGGGCGCTCCCCCGCTGGGGACACCCATTACGGATGCAGCGCAAGGGTATGACCCTCACCACAGTCCAGGCATCGCGAGACTACAAAAACAATAAGGACTCAAGAAGGCTAACGGCAGGGAAGCAGCACCTCCCGCAGGGATGTGTGATGCTAAGGAGGTGGTCTTTGCTGCAGAAATATGCTGAATGGATGTAATTGGCACTCACGATATGGGAGTGATTCAGTTGGGGTGCCAGCAAGCACTGCCAGGTCTGGTGGAGTAGGAGTTTCTTTGTCTTGCTGCTTCCTACAATAAACCGAATTGGGAGCACACAGCCCGAGTTGGAGCAGTGGATTGCAGTGCAGTACCACGCAAAGACATCTGCATTTCCTGTGGAGGCAGGATACTTGACTGGCTCAAAACAATAAACACGAAGCATTGGTTATAAAGCACACAGGGCCCTGGAGTGTAGGCAAGAGATTTGAATGTGCCAGCAGAAAATCAACCACCGTGCTATGAAGCATTTTCTGTTGCAGATTGGACGCTAAAGACGACCAGCTGAAAGTCCAGGTTTAAGTGCTGTGGCCACTGGACTTTATGCAAGAAGAATCCTTACCATGAAATTCCACCTGTCCCTTGTCATAAGTATAAAACACCGTTGTGTATGTAACGATCTTGGGTCCACTTGAGTCTGGACACTTGTAATTGTGATGTAATAAACTACACAGCCATGCTATCTCGTTGCTGTCCTCATTTCCCAGAGGTAACGTGGGCGGTGGCACCTCCAGCCTGAAGCCAAAGGTTCCAGCTGTTCCCAGCTAAGCCCAGGGACTCGGCCTGTCCTGATGGCTCCTCGGTCCAGCTGTGCTTCCATCCTGACGGAGGGAGTCGTGTCCTGCCTGGTGCCCACGCCGTGGCACTGGGACCTGGTGCTGTCCTTCTGGGCAGTGCTGGCTCCCACAGGCAGAGGCATTTGGGGCAGCCTGGCTTGGAAGGAGTGACAGAAGACTGAGCTGGAGGCCGGATGGCTGCAGTTCAGGTGCCCATACCTGCGAGCCCAGAGGTACCAGGCACGTGGAGGAGCTGTCCCGTGGGTTAAACTTGTGACAAGGGCTTGATGTTGGACTAACATAAGGGGCATCCCCAGAGCTAGAGCTGTAGAGCCTTGTGGCAGTAACATGGCTTTGGTTTCATTTCTAATGTTTTATTGTAATGTATTTAAAGTTATTTAAATAAAACCGGTTTTCAAAAGCCCGTGCGTGCTGGGTTCCGTCGCTGCCAGGGGCCAAAGCACCTGCTCCTCTTGCCAGCCTCGGTGCTCAGGGGCCTGGGGGGATTCCCTGCCCTGGGGGCTCCTGGGGGGCTGGGGGTTGCCCCACACTCTGGCCCTCTGCAGGAAGGGGAAGTTCCCCTGTGCTGCCTATGCTGCTCCTGCCGGGAGCTGAGGGAGAGCCGAGGAGTGGGTGGGTGCTGAGTCATTCCCTGCCCGGGCTCCATAACCGCAAACTGGGGCCGTGCTCACGTTCCTGAGTCCCGTGGGCAGGGTCAGCACTACTGCTTCCCAAAAAACTGCTCTGGGGAGCCTGGGTCAGGCTCTGCCACAGGTCACAGCTGAGTGCTCTCTGTTTTCTGAGCTCAAGCTGAAGCAAGGATGAAATCTCAGTAAAATGCACTGGTTGAGGGCAGCAATGATCCTCCAGCGCAGGAGCAGTGTGAAATGCACTGAAATGCATAAGAGTGCTCAGGGAATCCCTGGGTTTCCCTGCCATTGTCCCCAGCCCTTCTGTCCTGCAGAAAGGAGGGCCAGGGGGTCCTGGGGGGCTGCTCCCACCCTGGTCACCTGCTCGTGCTCCTGGCAGCCCCCCAGAGCAGGTCCACAATGACCCCCATGTCCCACGTGCTGCTCAGGAGCGCTGAGTTAACTGCCACTTTCCTGGGAGACTTTGCTCTTGGAAACCAAATTGCTGCAATTATCCAGAGCAGCTGCGAGTGCACTGAGGAGACAGGTGACCTCCAGCCCTGCCCATCCCTTGGAGTGACCTCCAGCCTTGTCTGTTCCTGGAAGTGACCTCCAGCCCTGCCCATCCCTTGGAGTGACCTCCAGCCCTGCCTGTACCTCAGGGTGACCTCCAGCCCTGCCTGTACCTCAGGGAGCAGGTGCTGGCACACAGGTGATCAGCCCTGCACATCAAAAGCAGGTGCTGGCAGCGCCAAGGCCAGCGTTCACCCCAGGCTGTGCATTTGTGCCCAGAACCTGACAGCCCAATCTCTGCTGCTGCGCCAAGAATTTCCGTGCCCTTCGTGTGTCAGAGCAGGTCCAGCCCGGATTTCTCCCCACTGGACTTGCCAGGCTGCCCACAGATTTGGCCAGGAGAGCTAGCCCCAGCCAGGTAGGGGTGAGGGGTGCCTGGTCCATCCTCCAGCTCAGCCTTTGTCCCCCCGGAGAAGGCTCCAGCCCGAATGCCCACAGGCCGGGTAACAAACCTGCGTCAAGGCAGTGCCAAGCCCGTGGCCCTGGAGGGAGCAGCTGCCGTGTCCCCATCACCCTGACGGCTCATTTGGTCCAGATTGAGCCATTAAAAGCCAGAAATTGGAAAACAATTTGTTTGTTCCTGGCGCAAGGTGCTCGGTGGAGCGAACGATCGATGGCCGCGGGTGCTGTGCGCCGCTGCCCTCCGGCCATCCAAAGCCCATTTGTTTTGGGGGTGTTTGAGGAGCACAGACCCAGCTCCTTGGGAACACGGGGGGACACGGGACAGTGACGTGCCCTGGCCCAGGATGTGGTTCACAGGGTTTACTGAAGGAAGGAGACAAATGGTCTCCACAAACACTCTGATGGGGGTCAATACAGGCAGCAGGAGCCATCAATATCCAGTGGGGGTGGGTGAGGACAGACCGGGGTCTCCAGGGGCCTGCTCCTTCCACAACACCCTGGAGCTTCTCAGGGTGCAGGGAGAGATCCAGAGTTGCAGAATGGGCTGCTCCATGGCCTGTGTCCTGGTGAGGGGCCCCAGACAGCCACAGCCCCCAGCCCCGGGGGCACAGAGCCCTTGGGAGCCCTGGCACAACAAATAAAGGTGTGCACACACCAGGGTGTCAGGGGCACACCCGTGAGTGTGTGTACAGACACACATCTGCACATGTAACAGGACATGTATGTACACACACACACACTTCTGTATACACATATATACCTGTGTGTGTGTTTATACAGATATATGCATATATATTGCTATTTATAAATGTAGATATTTATGTATGTATATGAATATACATATAAATGTGTAGACATTTAGATATATGTGTACAAATATATATATATATAATCCCAGAATCATTTAGGTTAGGGAAGACCTCAAAAAATCATGGAGTACAACATATGTGTGTATATATATGTATATGTGTTTATATATGTATATATGTTTATATACATATATAGAGAGACATGTACATATAAATATGTATATAAACATGGATACATATAGAGAGAGATACATCATGGTCTTCCTTATGCATCCATCCCACTGCACACACCCTCCATCACTCCATGATATACAGTTAATTCACGTAAACTACAAACTGCTCAAGCACCCCAAAGCTCACCATCCATATAAACACACACGTGTGTCCGTGCCTATAGCTGTGAGTCTGTGCCCATGTGTACATATGGATATCTGTATGTATTTACTTAGATATTTACATAGCTATCTAATAGATAAGCTATGTTATCTATTAGAAATTTACATATCATATATATATGTGTATATATATATATATATAATACTGGATAAAATCTTACATGTTATACTGTATATATGTATTTATATTGTGTCTGGCTCTGTGGTGTCCATGTGTCCGTGTGTCTGTGTGTCCCTGTGTCCGTGTGTCCGGCTCTGGCTCTGTGTGTCCGTGTCTCTGTGTGTCCGTGTCTCTGTGTGTCCCTGTGTCTCTGTGTGTCCATGTGTCTGTGTGTCCATGTCTCTGTGTGTCCCTGTGTCCGTGTCTCTGTGTCCGTGTCTCTGTGTGTCCATGTGTCTGTGTCCGTGTCTCTGTGTGTCCCTGTGTCCGTGTCTCTGTGTCCGTGTCTCTGTGTGTCCCTGTGTCCGTGTCTCTGTGTATCCGTGTCTCTGTGTGTCCCTGTGTCCGTGTGTCCGTGTCTCTGTGTGTCTCTGTCCGTGTCTCTGTGTGTCCATGCGTCTGTGTGTCCGTGTCTCTGTGTGTCCGTGTCTCTGTGTGTCCCTGTGTCCCTGTGTCCCTGCGTCCCTGTGTCTGTGTCTCTGTGTGTCCCTGTGTCTCTGTGTGTCCCTGTGTCCGTGTGTCCGTGTCTCTGTGTGTCCCTGTGTCTCTGTGTGTCCTGTTCCCTGTGTCCCTGTGTCCGTGTCTCTGTGTGTCCCTGTGTCTCTGTGTGTCCCTGTGTCCGTGTGTCCGTGTGTCCGTGTCTCTGTGTGTCCGTGTGTCTCTGTCCGTGTCTCTGTGTGTCCGTGTCTCTGTGTGTCCGTGTGTCCGTGTCTCTGTGTGTCCCTGTGTCCCTGTGTCCGTGTGTCCGTGTCTCTGTGTGTCCGTGTGTCCGTGTCTCTGTGTGTCCCTGTGTCCCTGTGTCCCTGTCTGTCCGTGTCTCTGTGTGTCCCTGTGTCTCTGTGTGTCCCTGTGTCCCTGTGTCCGTGTGTCCGTGTCTCTGTGTGGCTGTGAGCGCACACCGATGCCCGAGGCCGCCCCGGGGGTGGGGGGTGTGTGGAGCCGCCCTGGGGTGTGGCAGCCCCGGCAGCGCCTTTAAAAGCGCGGCTGAGCTGGGGCGATCTTGGAGAGAGAGAGAGACGCCCACCGGGACCCCACCGGGACACCCTGCTGAGCCGCAGAACCCACAGGTGAGTCTCACAGGGCTCTGGCACTGTCTGCAGGTGACTTGGGGACCAGCTGGGAAAGAGAGATGGAGCAAACCTGAGGAGCAGATGGGAAGGACAAAGCAACTCAGACCCACTCAGAGGAACAGAGGGGATCTGGGACCTGGCCATGCCCTGGGGAGGAGAGCCCAGCTCCCCACTGTTTGAGTTCAAGGAGGAGCTGGATGATGCTTTTAGCCATGTGCTTTAGTTTTCAGCATCCTTGCGAGGAGCAAGGAGTGGGACTAGATCCTTATGGATCTCTTTGCCTTGACTCTGATTCTAGGGAAATCAGGGACCAGCCAGGAGAGAGGGATGGAGAAGACTTGGGGAGAAGGTGGAAGGGATGGAGGGGACTTGGGGACCCAAAGGGAGGGACAGAGGAGATGTGAACTGGCCATGGCATGGGGCTGAGTGTCCATGTCCCAGTTTGGGGGCCCAAACCCCCTCCCCTGGCCCTGTCCAGTCTCTCCACAGCCATGAAGGTGCCGCTGTGCCTCGGTGTCACCCTCGCCCTCGCAGTGACCGCCTGCCTGTGCCGGCCAGCGGCACCAGGGGCCACCAGGGACCCCCAGCAGCACCCCCCCGGCCCGGTGAGGCGGGACTGGCCCCAGTACCTGTCCCAGGAGCAGCAGCACCTCTTGTCCCAGTTCTTGCCCCACGTCCTCACAGGTACTGGGAGCTCGGGTGGGCAGCCAGCCCTCAGGGGGCACAGCCCGGCTCCCGCGTCATCTCTAACTGCTGCCTTTGGCCTGGCAGAGCTGAACAAGCACAAGGCCTTTGTGCATGAGGACGAGGGGATGGAGGCTTTGCACGACCACTACTACCCCGACTGGATGGACTTCGGCCGCCGCAGCGCTGAGGACGAGGCTGGTGCTGTGTAGCTGCTGGGCTGGACTGGCCACACAGAGCACGGCACACTCAGTGCACGTCCTTAACCACAATAAAACTCTGGCACTAGAGCCTCTGCACTGCCTGCTGTGCTGGGGAGAGCCTGGGAGGGCGGGCAGAGGGGATTTGCCCCCAGCCCCAGAGGGACACGCCGGGCAGAGACCGAACTGTGCACGGCAGCAGACACAGCACACACGAGCTGCTCTGTGAATTCACATTTATTTGCTAGGGGATGGGGCACAGCTTGGAGGGAGGGACACAACTGGGGGGAGTAACCGATGCACCCCCAGAAACATCCCAAGCTGTGGGTGCTGCTACTATTGCTATTGAGTGGGCATGAAAGAGTTAAACCACCATTCCCTATCAAAGCCAGTCCAGTGCAGGTGCTGGCCAGGGGCCCGAGCCCAGCGTGCAGGGGTCTCCTCCAGCCCCAGCAGATTGCCCCAGGACACAGCTGAGCCAACATGAGCATTGCCCTTCACTGCAGCATCTGGACAGCCCCAAATGGGCTGAGCTGCCCCTCGCTCCACAGCCAGGCTCAGCAGAAGCAGGAACAGTTTTTATTGCCAGATAGTGGCTCCTGTGAAGGGTCCATACTCCTCCAGCAGGGACAGGGTCAGCCAGCAGCCCCTGTACCCCCCATCCACAGGGAGCAGTGCTGGGTTCTGTCCTTGCAGCCCCCCATGCTGGTGCCAGGAGCGCTGATGGACCTGGGGCAGCACGAGGAGCTGAGGCTGAAGCTTGTCCTGTCTCCATTTCCCCATGGATGGGTGAGGAAGAGGATGTGTCTCACACTGAGCCTGAGGGCTCTACTGCAGCATCATTTCTGGGTGGCCCAGGCCCCTCTGGGCCCTGGCTGGGCACAGGACCTCTCCCCTCTGGCCACCACCTTGTCCAGCCCCAGGCGCTGCAACTTCTCCACCAGGTTCCCACTGAAGATGCTGCTCCTGGGTGGGTGTCCATCCTGACCCCTGGGCACAGGGGAGGGCTGTGGCTCAGAATGCTGAAGGTCCTGGGAGTGGAGTGAAGGGGCCCACCATGATCCAGTCCTTGGTGCCAAGTGGGAATCTCGCCCCAGCAAGAGCCTGAAGAGGCCCACAGGGGTGCTCGGGGGTCCAGGGCCAAGTGCCAGTGTGGGGAGAGTCTGTTCTGGTGAGGGGCTGCTGAGGCTCAGCCCCTCAAGGGGCCCACAAGAAGGCACAACGGCATGATACAGACTGGAGAGGAAGAGAGAGCAGAAGTGGGATCAGCTGGGGGGTCCTGTCCTGGGGGATACTGCTGAAGGGGCTAGGCAGGGCTGCGGGCAGAGCAGGACCCCCTGTCCCCCTTCACCTAAAGAGCCTTGGGCTATAGGAGACCCTCATGCTGCAAACTGCTCAAGCACCCCAAAGCTCAGAGTGCTGGGGGCTGCTCCTCAGCAGCCAGGAGAGATTGGGACACAGTCACTGCTCCACAGCAATTTCCAGACACCACGGGTTTGTCTAACAGTGAACTCCAGCTTACACCAATCCCCAGCAAGCCTTGGGGGGGCTCATTAGGGCTAATCACCAATGCTCATTAATGAAGGGACAGCCCAGCACCCGGCTGGGAAATGTTCCTGGCAGCTGCCCAAGCGTGCAGGGAGGAAAGCTGTGTCGGTTTCCCAGAGTGCCAGGAGCACTCGCTGCTTCATGCCCGGGGTGCTGCTGCCCTGGGCGAGCCCACCCCAGGAAGGTTCTCCATCCCTCGGGGTGCTGCAGTGTAGAGGAGGGGGGCTGGCCCCAGCCCCGGGCACACAGACACCGCAGCAGCCAGATTTGGGGATATTTCTATTGCTGCCATCTCTCAGGGCATCAGGGGCTGCAGGTGGCCCCCGGCCTGCCACTTCCTCGAGCCGCAGGGAGCCGGGCATGGGGGCAGGAGGGGAGAGCTTGGGGGGCACAGCGGGGCTGGCTGCAGGCAGCGCGGGTGGCGGGGGCCACGCGCCTTACCTGGGTGTCACTGTGGTGATCGCAGTGGTGGGGTGGAGGATGTGGCAGGTGGTGATGGTGAAGGTAGACGGGGTCTGGGGAGGTTGTTAACAGAGAGGAACACTGGAAGGGACAGGAGACAAGGGGTCAATGGGGAGGGGGGCAGGACACAGGCGGAGGGCAGGCGGGACAGCCAAAGCTGGACTGGAAGCTCCATGCACGGGGCACAGCTCCAGCAGCAACTGTGCCTAGTGCCTGCTCAGAGGGGCAGCCAGCACAGGCGGGACCAGGAGACGCCGTCTGTCCCTGACCGGCCCCTTCCAGGCAGCCGGGGGGACAGCAGGGGCTCGCCAGGGTGAGCTCATCCTGCCGGGAGAGCCGCCCGAGGATGGCCCTGGCGCAGCTGCAGGCGGAGCATCCCCGCGGGGACGGGTGGGTGGCAGGAACAGGCTGCTGCAAGAGGGGAGAGCACGGGGGGAGGCGAGGGGCAGCCTGGACAGGAGGACAGGGGCATCCCGGGGACTGCAGCCCCTCCTTCGTCCCCTCGCCCCGCGCTCACCCCTGGAGTGCTCCTTGGCTTTGGCGGGTGTTGAGGTAGGGAGCAGCTGGAAGGAGCTAGCGTCCACATCATCCTCCTCCAGGTCATTGAGACTGTACACCTCCTCCTGGTCTATGTCCAGCTGCCTGAAGTCTTTGGTGAGCACCCCAGGACGGGACACCAGGATCCCACCCAGGTTGGGCTGTGCCAGCTGCTGCCAGTGGTGGAGTGTCACAGAGCCTGGGGGAGAAAACAGTCGAGGGAACTCAGGTGGGGGTGTTGGACCCTCCGAGCACCTGCAGCTCTGCAACGCCCCTGCCCCTCACCTTCCAGCGGCTTCACGATCTGCAGTTTGTCGGGTAAGTAGGTGAGGGAGCCGAGGGAGAAGCCAGAGCCAGCGGTGAGCTCCGAGTCCCCCGAGCAGTTGGTCCCGGTGGAGACGATGCTGCCCTCGGGGGTGAGGAAGCCGCTGGAGTTCGCCCCATCTCTCAGCCGCCAGAGCTTGCGTTCCCGTTCGGCCTCGAAGAAGGAGCGCTCCTCGGAGACGTGGCTCTGCTGCCGCACCGACAGCCGCTGCACGGCCGCCTCCAGGTCCTGCCGGCCCGGGGCTGCCCGGGGGTCCGCGCTGGCCCCCTCGGCCCTGCTGGCGGGCGCAGCGTTAGGGTGCCCGGGGCTGCAGGGCTGCCCTCCACCTGAGGCTGTGCTGGGCCCCAGCCAGCCCCGCTATGACCAGCAGCTCAGCAGCACCCCAGCTCCTGTGCAGGAGCAGCCGCCGCCCCACCTGGCACCATTTCCCCCGACCCAGCACTCACTGGGTGTCCTCCGAGCCGGAGCAGCTGGTGTGGGGGGTGCTGGCCCCCCCAGAGTGGGCAGCAGACAGCTGCTTGGAGCCCGGAACGTGGTGGGGAGACTCAGAGCAAGACTTGGCTTTGGCTGCCTGGTTCACGGCCTTCACCGTCTCGAAGACGCGCTGGTAGCTCCTGCGGGCGGGACGAGGGTCAGGGCGAGCCGGACCCCTGCCCAGGGCAGAGCACGAGCCACCGCTGGCAGCACTCACTTGTAGTCTGAGGAGGAGCTGTCTGTCCTCTTCCTCATCATCCCCTTGATCTCAGCCGCCAGCGAGTCCTGGGGAGGGGGTACACAGAGTCAGCAGAGGGCAGAGCAGAGCCCCCACCCCTCCGCCCGGCCCCCGCGCTCACCACGGGCAGGAGGCTGCCGGCGCTGTAGCGGCTGACGGTGCTGTTGGGCAGGCTGCGGCTCCGCAGGCTCTTCACCTCCTCCCGGGCCTCCTGCAGCATCCCGCCGCACTCCGCGTACTTCTCCTGCAGATCCCGCAGCTGCGAGGACACGGGCACAGCTCGGGCACGGCCCCGGGGCAGCGGGGCAGGATCCCCCTACGGGGCCAGGCACCCACGCCTTCCCCGGGCTCACCTCCATCCGGAGCTGCTGCTGCACCTCCTTCGCCGCGGCCAGGTGCTGCTGGAGCTCCTCCACCTCAGAGCCGTACTGCGGGCGGGAGCGGCAGGGTCAGGGCGCTGTTCCGCATCCCCCTCCCCCCGGCACGGGCAGGGGACCCTCACCGTGCGACACTTCTGCTGCAGGTCCGCGACCTGCGCCAGCAGCTGGCTGATCTCCTCCTGCTGCCGCGCCGCGTTCTCCGCGCTGTGCGCCAGCTCCTCCGACAGGTGAACGACCTGCTGGCTGGCTTCGGCTGCGGGAGGGCGGGGTCCGTCACCGCCGGGCACGGGCCCCGGCCCCAGCCCACTCAGCTGGGCAGCGCCTGCTGGGCAGTGCCTGCAGACCCCCGAGCCCTACGTACAGAACTGCTCCACGCAGTCAATCATCAGCTGCTGCTCCTGGTCCTCGTACTGACAGGTCTCGGTGGCGATGTTGGTGGCCTGGGGGAGAGGGTTGGAGGGCTGAGCATGACAGGCAGGACCTCCTGTCTCCCTGAGGGGGCAGCTCGGGTCCCCCCATAGAGAGCAGGGCACGGAGGCACTGAGGGGTATCTGCCAGCTGGCTCTGCTCACCTCCATACGGAGCTTCTGGTTCTCCTCCTCCAGGCACTTGAGTTTCTGCTGCAGGGTGTCGTACTGGAAGTACTGCTGCAAGGACAGCGAGGACTCCTGCCTGCGCAGCCTGGGGACAGCAGGGATGGCCTGAGCACCTGCAGTGCAGGCAGGATGGGGCCGTCCACTCAGACCCCTGCCCACTCCCCCAGCTCCCAGGCATCCACAGCGACCAAGCTCTGTGGGGTTGGACCCACGGCCACCAAGGGAGGCAAAGGAGTGTGGCCAGTGCTCCCCTAGGGATGGTGATGTCTCCTGCCCAAGCCACAGCAGCAGTTCTGCCCCAGGTGAGTGGCAGGACAGGGCTTCCACTCACGGTGTGGAGGTGGTAGTGGTGGGCTCGCTCTCCTCTGTTGTGGTGGTGTAGAAGTGGAGAAGGTCATCCCGCATGGACACCTCATGGCGCAGCTGCGCAATCTGGAGACACAAATTGCTTCAGGACATGGTCAAGGGGACCACAGATGCCCCTGGGGGGCACACAGGGGCCAAGGCCCAGACCTGTGCCCAGGAGGATTACCTCCTCTTTGGCCAGTTCCAGCTGCTCCTCCAGGAGTTCATTGCGCTCAGTCAGGCTCCGGTTCTGCTTCAACAGGGACTGCCCAATGCGTGCTGCTAACTCCAGGTCCCGCTCTTTCTGCAAGGGGCAGGCCTGCCTCAGCTGGGACTCCTCCCTTCCCCAGTCCTCACTACCCCTGTGTCCCCAGGGGCCCAGCAGCCCTCACACAGGTGCGATCTCCAACATACCTCATCCAGCAGGTTGGTGACAGCGTCAATATCGTGGTAGGTCTTCGTGATCCTGGCCACTCGCTCAGCACACAAGACTGGGGGAGAGGGCCAGAAGGTGAACCCACACACTGTGGGAGCATTGACCCAGGGGCTCAGCACTGTCCTCCCCAAGGCTGCCCCAGGCTGGTCTCCAAAAATGAGCTTTTGTCTGCTGGGTGGCACCTCACAGAGCACCTGGCAGAGGCAGGCAGGGATCCCCAAAGGTGTGAGAGCATCATGGGAAATGGGGGTTCACACCTCACCCCCAACACTGCCTGCACCTTAGGGTGACACAAAAAATGCTGGACCCTCTCGCTGACCCCACAAGCTCAGCACAGTCCCAGCACCAGCCCCACTGCAGGACTCACAGACAGAAAGGGGGGACAGGGAAGGGCAGCAGCAGAGACAGGATCGGAGGTGACATCTCCAGCAGAAAGCAGGCTGGAGCTCCAGTATAAATAGCTGTGGGTGGCACCGTGCCGAGCCGGGCTCACAGGCGGCGTCCCCTCCAATCTGTCCCCTGCCCCCTCCCCCAGATCCCCCCCTGCCCTAGTTTCTCTCTGGGGGAGGGGATGCTGCAGCCCGCACCCACCCGGTGCCCCTTCAGCTGCACAACACAACAAACCCGCGCAGCCACAGCTGCGGGCAGGACGCTGCGGGAACGGGCAGCTGCCCACCACGCCAACACCACCCCGTCAGGCCGGGCCCCAACTACAGCTCTGCCTCCCCCCGCTGCTCTCTGGGTCTCTGGCAGGGAGAGGAGGTGCGAGCATGAGGCGTCGGTCCCCTCGGTACGGATCCTGCCAACCGCGGCCGCTGCCAGGCAGCGCCGGGCACGCACCCAGACGGCGGCGCTGGAGCCGTGTGGCCGGAGGGAGTCGGGAGCAGAAGCAAAGCCCCGAGCCCTGCCCGCACCCCAGATCCCGCTTACAGCCCGGGACCTGCCTGTGCCCCGCACCCTGCCCTTTCTGATGCTCTGCTGCCCCGAGGGCGTGTGCCTCAGTTTCCCCTGGATGCGCTCAGGGCCCCCCACCCGCGTCCCCAATCACAGCCACCCCCCAGTCGTGCAGACGAAGTGGGTTAACGGGGAAGCTCAGCCACACAAATCCCATTAGGCCTCCCCAGCTGGGGTTGTGTAATGATGAGTGTGTTGTCATGGCAATGCCCCCACTCGCCACCCCGGTCCCGTCCAGTCCTCACTGCCCCGGTGCTGCCCCACGCCCCAGAGGGCACGTACCCCAAACACGGCCGTGGGAAGAAGGGCCAGCCCCAGCCTCACCCCCCTCTCTGCACCCCGACAGGACCCGCTCCCCGTGGGGGTCCCCAGCTGCACCTCGTCAGGCCCCTGAGCCATTAATTGGAAATAATTAGAGCATGAGCATCGTTACGGTTGGAGCGAGCGGCTGGCTCTGGGAGACGGGGGCTGCAGCGCTGGCAAACACGTAAACATCCATCTGCGGGCCCGATCCGGCTTGCGGGGGCGGCGGGACCCCGATCCCACGGGAGGAGGGACGCCCTTCCCCACGGGCACAGGCAGACCTGGCAGGACCCCTCTCCCCGTCCCTCCCGGTGTGGGGACAGGTCTCCTTAGGGTCGGGGTGACCCCCAGGGTCCCCAAGGGACCGGGCGGCTGCAACCGCGGGCCAGAGGGTGGCGAGGGAGACCGGGATTGAGGGAACGCACAGGTGGGGAGCAAACTGCACCCACTGAGGGAAGACCCCGGCCCTGACCGCTCCGGACCAGCCCCGACCCCGGCCCCCGCCGCTCCAGACCAACCCCGGGGGAGCCCAGCCCTGCTGCAGCCGCATCCCCATCCCCGGGGCGGGACCACCCTGGCCGCCCTCACCTTCCTCCAGCTCCCGGGCGATGGGGTCCGCGCCGCCGCCGCGCTCCGCGTTCCCGTTCAACTCATCGTAGGCGGCGGGGCTGCTCCAGATCTCCATCGTGCCGAGCCCACCGCAGCCGCCCAGCCCGCTGCTCCCACCCAGCCGTGCCCAGCCCAGCCCCGCCGCGCTGAGCGGAGCCGCTGCGGCCGCTCCCGCCCCTATTTATAGGATCGCCCCGGCCCCGCGCACCTGCCCGGCGCGTCCCCCGGCGGCGGGGCCGGGGCGGAGCCGGACGGGAGCAGAGCGGGGGCGATACGGGGGTCGGGGGGTGCCCATTCCCCCCGTTTTCCCGGGCTGCCTCGGGGACACGATCCCCATCAGGAAACCTAGGACAGGGCTTCTTGTTGGAGAACCCACCAGGACAATCCTGCTCAGCCCTGGGGGCTGTGCAGGTGTCCCACCTCTTGTCCCAGCTCATAGCCCGGGAGCCCGGGCACACAGGCCCCCTCGGGTGGTGATGACTGCTGAGGGGACACTGGGGGTCCCTGAGCAGCAGCTCGGCAGTGTTGAGACCATGGGTCATGTACAGACAGCAGTTTCTGCTCCTTGGGAAGGACAGGGAGAGGTTTTGGGCCAAGCCAAACCATGCCAAGCATGACTTGCAGGCTGGGGTCCCCAGGAGGGTCAGGTACATTTTTCTGGCCACCCCTGCTCTGCCACTCCAAGGCTGGATCCCCCCATCATCACCCACACTACAAACCCTGCACCTTCAGTGCCCTGCCAGGACCCTGATCAGGAAAGGGGCTTTTCCATCCCACTCCAACCTCCCCATTCACCATCCTTGGCTCCAAGCATGGGCTGGCATGAGCCTGTCCCCCTCCATGCCCCACCCAGGATGCTCCACACTCCCTGGCTGGCACCCTCTCGTCCCCACAACCACTCTGGTGCAGAAGCAGCACAGAAGCAAGAAAACTGAATAAATCATGGTGTGCTGAATTATGGAGGAGCTGGCAGGCACGTAGCACAGGCCATGTGGGTGTGATGCTGGTAATGCCAGCGTGCTCTGTCCTCGTCACCTGCCCCAATGGCCTTACCTGTCAGCACCCAAATAATCAGTGAATGGATGCAGCTGAAGCTACCCCTCACCATCGTACACCTTTGCCTGCTTGACTCCTGCCCATTGGGATCCTGACCCCAACTACATCCTGCCATAATCTCCAGACCCCTCTGGAATGAGGACTGGAGCAGGTCCCCTCAGTCCCAGCCTCTCCCTCCTCCTGGCACTGGTGTTTCCCTTGGTAAGGCCTGGGATGCAGCCAGCACCCCCCTCCAGGGACCTCAAGGACTCAAGCACGCATCTCAGCATGGACAGGCAGGAGAGAGAGCTGCTTCTTCCTAATCCCTGCCCCAGGATTTGGTCCTCTGGGCAGGTTCCTTGTGCCTGAGCAAGCAGATTACAGGGGGCTATTTCTGACGGCAGCTTAAAGGTTTGAGTAAAGGAATGACGCCATGGGCCCCCTCCACAGTAGCACATGCCAGTGGCACTGGAGGCCTGGGGGTTTGTGACCTGCAGGAGTCTGGGGCTGAGAACCACTGATGCCACGGAGCAGGGCTGGGGTCCTGTGGTGCTGCCTGCTCCCTACCCCATGGCACAGGGCTGGGGCTCAATCCCTTGTACTGTCACTGCAGGGGACAGTGCTGATGGTGGGGGGTGCATCCCAACACCTGCTGAACAGACAGGGGAGCAGCCAGAAGGGCAAGGCTGCCAGCATAGACAAGGCATGGTGAGGATTCACCCCCAGCCCAGCCTGGCGTGAGCAGGTGGGTGGAAGCCTCAGCCCCATCTGTCTCCCACTGTCCCACATCCGTCCCCCAGCCCCTCGCTCTAATCCTGTCCCCGCCACACGCAGGCCAGAGGCAGAAACAAAGCAGAGATAATCTGTCTGTGCCCCCCGCTGAACCCCGACCTGACGCCGGGCCGGGCCACGCCACAGTGCCATGGCATTGCCCTGCCTGGCCATGGGGCTCCAGGGATCTTTCCCTGGGATCCACACAGCCCTGGGGGCTTTGCTGGCAGCAGGGCCCCTAAGTTCTGCTCCAGGCTGTCATCTCTGGGGGAACAGCAGCCCCGGGATTCACTGGCCAACCCCACCATTGTCCCACTCCTGTGAGCCACGGCACAGCACAGGGGAGCAGGGATGTGCAGGGGGTCCCAGGAAATGATGGGGGCTCTTTCCCAGCATCCAGCTTGGCTCAGCAGAAGCTGCTCCCAGAATTAGCCGGGGATGTTCTGGGTGAGGAAATCCAGCCCGTCAATCCCATTAGCAGTGATTAGCTCCCAGACTGTCCTCGACCCCGCGCAGACACTGGGCCTGTGCCCACCACCCCCGCCACCCACGGACACTCACGGAAATATTGCAGGGTCTCCTCAATCTGCTGGGGGGTGAGGGGGGCTACGGGCTGCGGGGGGCCTGCGGGGGCTCGCAGCCAGTCGCCGTGGTCGTAGCCAAACACGGTGTCAGCACGCAGTGTGTAGCGGGGCAGCTGCTCGCCCAGCAGGCTGATGATCTCCACCTCGGGGACATCCTCGCTGTACAGCTCTGGGGACAGAGGGACGCGTTATCAGCCCAGGGTGGGGGACATGTGGGGGAAGTGGGCTGCACAGGGGGGCTGTGGCAGGTGAGTGCCTCCTGCACCCCTCAGCCCACTCCACCAGCTGGGTCTGTCCCCAGAGCCACTAGTGTAGGGACTGGGGGGTCCCCCGCAGAGTGGCACTCAGGGACCCCTCCCCAGCTCTGTCCTGTCCCCCCATCGCCCCGCGCTCTGCAGACAGGGTCCTGCTGCCATCTCCTGGCCACGCTCTGCCCGGGGAGCGCTGGGGACAGCAGGCGTGGGATGCAGCGCGGGGTGAAGGATGCCGGGACGATGGTTCATCTCCGCCACAGAATGACGACAGGATGAAGGAACAGCCCAAATTAGACCCAGCTCCCCACCCCCTGGCCCGAGGTCCCCCAGTTCCCCCACTGGCACCCTCAGCTCTACCCACCAGTGATGGTCGCGGCATCGCGGCGTCTGCCCGGGTCTGACAGGGGGACACCGGGTTGCTGTGGGGACAGGCAGTGACAGGTGAGTCCGGGCTGGGCTGGAGGTGGCAGACAGGTGGGCTCTGGCGGAGGAGGGTCTCTCGTGGGACCGGGGTGTCCAGTTTGGCTGGCGTTACGTGGGGGCCTGGCTGCCATGGGAAGAGGCACCGTCTGCCCTGGCTCCCTGGAGTGGTGCTGGCAGGCAGCAGAGTCCCTTCTCCAGCCCCGGCCTGGAGGGAAGGAGCTGCTCAGGTGATGCTCGAGGGACCAGGGACACATCCTGAACCCCCATATCCTCCAGCATCCTGCTGGAGGACAAACACCTTCCTGGAGGCAACATCTGTGAGCCCAGGGACTGGCTGGCATAGCCAGGGCTCAGGTGTCCCTGCTCAGGTGTCAGGACAAGGTACAGGAAAGCTGTGGGAACAGACTCCTGCTCACCTCCACCCCTGGATATGGGGCAGGTCTGGCAGAGGCAAGGGGTCAGCGTACCTGCTCTCAGTGGCTGCTACGTGACACGGGGGCTCAGCACCAGAGCAGCACCAGGGCCGGACAGGTCAGGACAGGACAGGACAGGACCGGACCCTGCCTCCCCACGGGATCTCTGCTGGGTCGCTGCCTGTGGAGCAAACAGGGAAGGAGCTGCCGAGCTGCCCGGCAGTGGGCAGACACGCCAGCGGTGCCAGGGAGAGCCCTGGGGAGCTCCACCTCGAAGAGCAAAGTCCATCTGTGAACCTCCACCCTGTCAGCACCAGGATGCAGAGCAGAGCCCTGCCATGCAGGGCAGGGCAGGGCTGGGCTGGGCAGCACCTGTGGCTGTCCCATCACAGCCATAAACACATCAAGAGACAGGCCATAAATCCAACATATCCCTGCTCTGTGGCCAACTCCAATGGTTCTGGCTCGGGCTGCAGCCACTGCTGGCACTGCTGCCCCTCTGCCCTGCAGGGCAGGAGCCTCTGTGCAAGCCCCCTGCCACATCTCCACCCCTGTTACCCCCTCCACCTTTGTGGGGCTGTAGTAGAAGCAGCCTCTCATTCCCAGCTCATGCCAGGGCATCACTGCCCTCTCTCCTGGCACGTGCTCAGGGTGGCTGCCACACGCCCAGCACCCAGAACCCAGATCAGGCCACCCTGCTCTCCCTGGCATACAGGGACACCACGAGGCAACACGTAGACCCCCAAAGCACGCCCACAGCCTTTCCCAGCCCTGTGCCCCATGACACTGGGACCACCAGACCTCGGGGCCCAATCCTACACGACCCAGCAAACAGCTCCCCAGCCCTCAGCCCCTCTTCTCCCCAGAGGGACCCACCGTGTGCAGGTGCCGCGCTGCCGCTGGCTCCGGGGAGGGAGCCCGGCCCGTGAGTCAGCTCAGCCGGGACTGCCAGAGCCCTGCGTCTGCTTTTGGCCCAGCTCCTGCACGTACATTCGCTCTCCCCGGGGGAGCCTTGTTCAGACTCGTGCCGAGCAGCTCCCATCGCCTCTCGCTGCCATGGACCCCGGCCCCACGGTCCCGCCCCTCCACCTGCCGATGACCCGGGGACGGGTCCCACGGGAGCTGGGCGAGAGCAGCACGGTGAACCCGGGCACCGATGGGACACGGGCCAGGAGCGGCAAGGCCCCGGCTCCGGCCGCCGCAGGTACCTGTGCAGACTCGCGCCTGCTGCTCCCTGCCCTGCCCGATGCCGCCCTGCACCTCCTGCCCGGGCACCTCCCGGGAGCGGCCGAGCGCCCCGAGGAGGGCACAGGCGAGGGGAATTCTCCCGAGGCTGCGGCAGCCGCCGCTTGTGACAGCCCCAGGGGAACGGAGGGGACCGGCTGGGCACGGCCCGGGGCTCGCCCGCCGGAGCTACCCGGGGATTTGGGTGCCCGAAGGCAGCCTGGGGGACGCGGGACACGGCGGGAGCCGAGGGCTCGGGGCACCCGGGAGAGCGGGCGGTGCCGGGTTTGGGTGCAGCAGGCGGTCCTGGGGCGGGAGATCCGCACACACGGCTGGGCGCTGCTCCCGTTGCGGCGGTGGCTGCGGAGCCCTCGGACATCGCTCCCGGTCCCCGCCGACACCGAGAGCCGCTCCCCGGAGGGTGCGGAGCGCGGCCGAGGATGCCGGGACCTGCGGTCCGTCCCGCCGCTCCCGGAGCCCACCCGGGGGTGCCGCTCCCTGGGGACCACGCAGGCACCTCCGGTTGCTCTGGTCCAGCTGTCCTCTGGCTCCAGTCCCCCGAAATCCTGGACGGACGTGCTCCCTGGCAGCTCTGCCACAGTGGGACTGGGAATCTCGGGAAGAGCATTCCTGCCCCAACATGTGTGGGGGGCATATCCCTGCCCAGGGCTCCAGGATGGCTGCAGGACCCGACCTCTCCTAGGGCAGATGTTCTGGAGCATCTCCACTTTGGGGACGGCCAGATCTGACGGCAGGAACATCCCTCTGACCTGCAGCAGGGCTGACAGGGAGCCACAAGGTGGGGTCCAGGCTCAGCACAACCAAACCCCATCCCAGCCACACAGGGCTGGAGCCAAGGCCCGTCACTGATTGTCTCCTGCTCTGGCAGCAGCTGCAGCAGGCTGAGGGCTGTCTGGCTCCAGCCTCATCCCATGAGCCAGCCCAGCCCCACTGCCCTGGGGAAGTGCACTGGGTTCTGCTGGAGCTGCCCGGAAAGCAGCTGTTGTTTTGCTGGTCGCTGGTCCTGGCCCGGGCTGTGGCAGGAAGCAGATCCATTTCCCTGAGCCGGGGGTCGGCTGCGGCCACGGCGCGGAGCTCAGGCAGGATGCTCCCCCCAGTCCCACTTCCCAGACCAGCTCCTGCTGCTTTGTCCCCGCTTGCTCCTGTCCCGAGCAGGGCACAGGAACCTCGGTATCCTGCCATGCTCTGTGGCAGCCTGGGCCCACGTCCAGGCAAAGCAGGTGCCAAGCAGGGGAATGAGAGCCCCAAGATCACTCTGCCCCACGGGGGGACTCGCCCTGGGCTCACAGAGGGCGATGGCTGCACCTTCCCCTGGCTGCCCCGAGGGACCATCCCCAGCCCACAGAAGAACAGGCTCAGGGCAGCACGGGGCTGCAGGGGTTATTTTATTCTTTGCTTTGGTCTATACAAAAACAACTTAACAGAAATAATAAAATCTTCCATTCCTGACCCACACTCCAGTAATTGTCCATCCCTTTCCAGCCGGAGTGTTAAACCACCATCAGATCTAAAGCTTCTTTTAAAAAATGCGTTAGATAAGGGAGGAGGGGGCGGAAACACACCACTCACCAAAGAGAAGGGAAAGGGGTTAAAATGTGCAACAAAGATTGGTACAAGGACACAGTTCCTAATGCTGGAGTCACTCCTCTATGGGGACTGGCAGGACAGGGACACGAAGTCAGCTCCCAGCAGCTGATGGGAAAGAATTAAACCTCAGACACCCCGAAGGTCCTGGGACATGGACCCTTTGCTTTCAGCAAACTCTGGATGGCCTGATTCAGTTGGAGTTCACAGGAAGCAAAGGGTTTTTCCGTGTCAGATTCCTCTCCTAGAACACTAACACGCAGAACAAATCGTGGGGAAGTTAGAAAGCACAAACTTAAAAGACGGCAAAAGCCATTGGCACCATATTAAAAATAAAAAAGAAATATATATTCATAGAAAAGACTATTTTGCCAATGAAAGATCACTAACGGTGCAAGGTTTGTGTTTTAAAGCTTCAGAAACAGTATCTTGGATGCTGGATGTGGCAGTAGGTGCTCGAAGCAGTCCCAGGAGGAAGGACCTTCTCCACAGACCCACAGCGAAGAAAACAAATCGAAAAATAAAACCTCTCGTGGGAATGGAAAAGTTTTGTCTTCTCAGGCACTTCTGTCTCCCAAGTCCTTCTCGCGAATGCTCAGCTCTGGGGCCACCCTCTTCTGCACGGAGAGAACACCTGCAGTGGCAGAGAACTCCTGTCATCCACCAAGGGGGATGTGGGAGGAGACCAGAGCGAGGGACCCCCAGGCCCACAGTGATGGGACAGTGAACCATGGCAGTGCCAGGGACCCCGTGGTGGCACCAGGGACTCCCCGGCACACCAAGAGCCATCAGCCACCCCTGGCCACCCGTCCTGCCAGAGGCTGGGCCAGGTGCCAGGTGTGTGGCAGGTACCTGGTGTGGGGCTGCGGGCGGGTTAGGCGAGCATGTGGTCAGCGAAGGGCGCTCGGACGCCGTCGCTGTAGGCATCCATGGGGTAGTCCCCATCCATGTCCATGTGCATGTCCATGGGGTCCAGGGGGATGTCACCCGAGTACATGGGGCGGTAACCAGGGTCCAGCTCTGCAGGGAAGGCATGTGGCAACCTCAGCTCCCATCGAGCAGTGATTTCTCCAGATCTCAGCCACCTCCTGGTCCCCTCACCCAGCATGTGACACATGGTGTCCCCCCACCATCCCCTAGCCCAAGGGCACCAGCTGTGTGCCCTGGAGCTGAGCTGAGTCTCCAGCAGACTGGGCTGGCACTTCACTGACAGCCACCTGAAAAAGGTTTTAAAACCAGCCTGGCTTGGTGACAAGAGGCAACTGCCCCCCCAGAACCCAGCCCATGGGGACCCTGCGAGGAGGGCTGGTGCCATACTCACCGTCTGAGTAGGGCTCGTTGATGGGGATCATGCTCTGAGCCTACGGAAGAAGGTGGCACAATTGAAGGGATTCATGTTCACAATGCTCAGGGGCCATGTGGTGGCAAGCCCTGTCCCAGGTGGTGCCATGACCCAGAAGCTGAGGCCACAGCCCACCTGTCTCCCACCTCCCACTGTCTGACAGTCACTGCTATCTGAACTCTGGTTGGAGGCAACAGCTTTTGGAAGCAGGACAGAGCCATCCCCTGTTGCCCTGGTTTCCCCAGGGGAAAAATCTGGCAGGGATGCTCACCGCTTCCCAGGCTGCCGGGTCATGCTTGAAGAGGGAGTTAGTGAGCTCCACGGAGACACGTTTCCTGTAGTCAGGGTTCTTGTCCTCCGAGATGCGGAAGAGCACAGCGGCCGCATAGGTGGCTGCAGGGATGGCCAGCAGCCTCAGCTCCTGCTGCCATGCAGCATCAGAGCCCCAGCTGGGACAGTGCCAGGAGAGTCCCCAGCATGGCAGCACTCACCTGTCCCCTCATTCCGGGAGTGCAGCAGCTCCATCAGCGGAGCCGAGGCCCCCTCAGCGTCGATGGCATCTGCTGCCTCCTTGTCCTGGGCCAGCTCGCACAGCACGCCGGCTGCCACGCGCTGGATGTTCTCCACTGGTGAGTACAGGAGCTGTCAGGAGAGAGCAGCGGCCGTGTGAAGCAGCCAGCAAAGAGCCCCTGTGCTCTGGGCATGTCCTGATGCATGGGGCTACCAGGACAGGGCTGCAGCTCTGTGCAGGCTGGGCAGGAGGTGGCCCAGGGCAGCCCCTGTGTCCCCAGAGCCCTGACCTGCACGAAGAGAGGGATGGTGTTGAGGCGGAAGATCTCCATGCGGTTCATGGGGTCCCGGGCCAGGATGTGCAGTGCCCCTGTGCAACCCTCCACAATCTCTTCCATCTTCACTCCATCCTGCCAGGGAACAAGAGCTTAGCCAGGGCCAGGGCACGGCCACCTAAGTGTGGGCACAGGTTACCCCCAGGGACAGGCTGGGTTTCAGGGTGCCAGGCTGTGCTGGGAGCTGGGCAAAGGGGTGGGGAGTCACCGTGTAGGGCTGTTGTGTGCCGGCAGCTGCGTGTCGCTGGGCATCCTGGTGAGCCTTGACCAGCAGCTGGACCAGGCGGGGGATGACGGCAGCCTCCTGCAGCGGGGCGTGGTTGGCCGGACACAGGGCCAGGTTGCGGATCAGGCCTATGGTAGCCTGGAGGAGAGGAGGAGGAGGCAGTGGTTTGTCTCAGCTGTGGATCAGAACACCATGTGCTCCCCAAGAGACCCACTGGCTGCACCCCTCCCCTAATGTCCCACCCATCCCCTCTGTGCTGCAGGCTGACTCAGTTTCCCCCCGCCCTGCATCCATCCTCTTCCCAAGCTGAGCTCCAATTCCAATGAGCAGCAGGCACGAGCCACTTCCCTCATCAGCTGCTGTCACACGACCCAACAGGAGCAGGGCTGTGGCAGCAGCAGCCACCACCACTCTGTGCACAGCACAGGCTGCTGACCCCCTCAGCAGCCCATCCCACCACAGAACAGAAGGCGGGAGGCTCGCTCCAGCCCAGGCACTGGCCTCCTCTTGCCCCCAGCAGCCCTCTGGCCCCTTACCTTAACCAGTGGCCACTGGTTGGGCTGGTTGAGGAGCTTGACAATGGCGGGGATGCCGTAGTTGAGCCGCACGGAGTTCTGTGCCATCTCGGCCTCGGGGTGCCGGCTGGTGAGGTGCCGCAGGGCGCACACGGCCGGCTCGGTGATGTCCTCCTTGTCACCCGCCCGCAGGATGGTGTGGATCAGGGCCTCCACCCCGTTTGACTGCGTCACCAGGGTCTTGTTCTTGCTGTTGTTGCAGGTCAGGTTGGAGAGGGTGCCAGTGGCACAGGTCAGCACATTCACATCATCAGAGCTCAGCTGGTTCACCAGGATCTTCAGGACGCCATCCAGGCCCTCCTGCAGGAGTGGGGATGGGAGGTGGGAGCAGCACACACAGCCAGACCCAAGTTCCAGCCCCACATCTGGCCCCACGTGCCTCTAGCAGGCGATGGGGGGATAACAATGTTCCTGACTCCCACACAGCTCCTTTTCCATCCCCCCACAGCTCCTCTTCTATCCCACATAACTGGAGCCACTCCACTGTGAGCTCCAGCCACTCTAACACGTGCAGAGTTAAATGTCTCCTGCTGGAATCACACTTGCAATGTCCGTGCCAGCACTCCCCATATGGTGATGGAGTGACCCCAGTCCTGGCCATGCTGGCCAGCAGCAGAACAGGAAGGAGTTAAAGCACCATGACCACATCCCCCTTCAACCCCTCAGTCATCAGAGCCAGGGATGGTTCCATAACAGCCAAAATAGTTTCCAGGCTGCATCAGAGCTAATCCACACGGAGCGGCCCCAGCAGATGGGAAAACTCATCAGGAGGCAGCAAAGGGCTGTGAGAGCAGCCCCAGAGCAGGGCTGGGGTCACCTCCGCACCGGCTGTGGGGCACAAGAGCCTTGGCAGCAGCTCAGCCAGCAGCTCTCCCAGGAGCTGGGCAGGCAGCCAGCCCAGGACAGGCTGACAGGGCTCCCGAGCCAGAGCCAACTCCAGTGGCACCCACGGAGTGACCGCGGTGGCCTCGGCCCAGCTCTGGGGACACGCAGGAGTGCTGGCAGCCAGCTGGCACAGGCAGGGCCACAGGCAGTGAGCAGTGCCCCAGGATGCAGGGCAAGCCCTGCTGCAGGGCAACTTGGGCACAGCCGGGCATCCCCTCACCCTGCCAGGCACGACTGCTGCTGCAGCTCATGGAACATGAGGCTTTGGACTCAGCTTGGCATGAGCTGCACAGCACCTGGCATGGACACAGCTCCAAAACGTGGCACTGGAGCACAACCAGGGGTCCCACAGACTCACCTGCTTGGTTGCCACATCAGAAAGATTCCGCAGGGTCCACAGGCAGTTCTGGACCAGCCTGGGGCTGGAGCTGGTCAGGTGTTTGCCCAATGCCTGCATGCCACCTGCAGGGAAGGGGACAGTCCTGTGAGCACCCCTGGCCACCCCTGCAGGAGGAGGTGGGAGGAGCAGCAGGGCTGTGTGAGCTGGGCATCGGCTGATGCTCCTGTACACAGAGCAGCCTCACGGCTCAGCTGAGGCCAAACGTGGTGTGTAAAGAGCTCTCAGACAGCCAGGATGGATCCTACCCACACACAGTGCCAGGAACATGCCTAAGTAGACTTCAGAGCAGGAATCCAGGCCAGCACAGGTGGCTCCACTTGGCTGTGCAGACCTCTGCCCGTCCCACAGACATGTGGCAGGACACATCACCCTACCACCACCATTCATCCTCCTGTGGCTCTGCCCCAGCCTCTCTTACCAGCCTCAACGATGGCAGGTTTGTTGCTGGGACACACCGACAGCACCTTGAGCACACGGCTCGTGGTCCAGAGCAGCTTCTCATAGTTGTAGCTGCGCATGATCTGCACCAGGGCCTGGGGTCCTCCATTGGCCAAAATAATCAGCTGCAAGACAGAGGGGAAGGGACCTTAAAGACCATCCAGTTCCACCCTCCACCACAGGCAGCAGCACATTCCACTACACAAAGTGGCTCCAAGCCCTGTCCAACGGGATCTTGAACATTTCCAGGAATGAAGCATCAAGAATGGAGAGTTGGGGTGTGGCAGCCCTGGGCTGCTGGGACCCCCTCTCCAGATTCCCCAGCTCATGCCAGGAAAAAGCCAGGCAGGAGCATCAACCCCGTGGCATGCAGGAATGCTTGTCATGTCACCAGGTATGCAGGAGATGGTGGGGTTTCCACTACAGCCACCTGCACATCTGTGAGGTGCGAAGTTGGGCAACCACCCCCCTCCTGCCTTCCCCACGTCTCTGTCAGTCTGGGATCCCCACCCCACCTTGCTCTCCTGGTTCCCATAGGCCAGAAGCTGGAGACAGTCAGTGGTGATGGCCAGGAACTTGGGGTTGTTCTTGTTCAGCAGAGGAACCATCTTCTGCAGCCCGTCGGCCAAACGCACGGCCATCTTGGCCCCCTCCTGGTACAGCAGCAGGTTGTGCAGGGTGGTGATGGCGTAGAAGAGAACTGACTCGACGGGTGAGCTGCAGGCAGGCAGCACACATCACATCAGTGCAGCAACCACAGTGCAGCTCACTGGGCAGCAGCAGAGCCCCCAGGGCTGCCCCAAGCCCAGCACCCACCAGTGCCCTTCAGCATGGCCCCAGGGAAGGGGACACCTCAGAGCCTAAGCTCCATCTCTGTGGCCAGGGCAGGGGGGGTGAGGTAGTCACTCCTCTCCTCCAGCCCCCATACAGGCTCCATATACAGCAAAACCAAACCCAGGGGTTTTCACAGGTTCACAGTCTCCCACTCTCTTGTTTTGGTGAGCAGGAGGACCCACACTGAGGGCAGCACGAGCCCTCCCTTCCTCTTCCCCCAGCCCAGGAGGGACTGCCAGGCTCTGCCATCCTCCCCAGCGTCCCCAGCACCACTGTGTACCTCAGCATCCTGACGAGGGCCGGGATGCCACCAGACTTGAAGATGGAGAGCAGGCCCTCGCGGTGGTGCGAGAGGTTGTGCAGGATGCTGGTGGTGCAGCGGGCGGTGTCCAGGTCGCTGGTGCTCTGCATGGTGCGCACCACGGCCGCCACGATCTGCGGCGACTGCATCAGCGCGCGGCGCGACGCCTCCTTCTTGGAGAGCTGGTTGACGATCATGGCTGCCTTGCTGACCACCACCTGGAGGGAGAGGAGCCGGCGTGTGGGAAGGGGTCCCACAACAGGGACAGGATGAGAGGTGACACGGCTGGGCAGAGGTGGGCTCAGTCCTGGTGCAGGGTGGAGGTAACCAGGAATTTGGACAAGAGGAAGGAGGCAGACACAGCCACAGAGCCCCACAGGGTTGGGAGCCCACCTGTGCAGCAGCTGAAAGCCCAGAGACACATACAGCAAACATAGTTCCTTACCGGGTCCTCGTCGTTGAGCAGCTTGGTGAGCTCTGGGATGGCACGTGTGGCCAGCTCTGCATCATCCTGGTAGTTGATAAGGTGCACAATGGCTGACTTCAGCATCTGGGAGGGCTCTGCCAGGCGCTGCACATTGGTCTGCTGCCCCTCCAGCTGGGTGGTGATGAGAAGCGAGCGGTCCTCCACTGTCTCGGGGTACATGGCGGCCCGGACACGCTGGGCACGGGTCATGGCCAGCTGAGCCTCCATGTCAGCTGCAGGGGTGGACAGGGAGGCAGTGTAAGGCTCTCCCCAAGGAGCGCTCCTAGCCCTGCTTCCCAATCCCAATGAGATGAGCAAGAGCTTAGCGCAGTGACACCGGCCACGTCAGCAGTCCCGGCACACTCTGCATGGAGCTGGAGCTTCAAAGCGTAAACAGATCCAGCAGCACAGAGATAAGACAACACTCAATTAGGCAGCATGATGGGGAAGTTGTCACACAAGGCCCATTAATTAAAAAATTAAGGATATTTGCAATCTGGGACCAGCTGGCACTGGAAAAAAGGAGAACACTAAGGCCTTCCCCATCAAAGATGCTGAGGTGTGATACTGGGGTAGCCACCCATGGTCCCCACCTCTGCAGCACAAGGAGCACACAGGGTCCCATGAAGTGCTTTGATCCCTGTGGGAGCTGGCAAATAAACCTTCCAGAGCCTATTGCTGACAGGGAACTGCAGAGGCAAGCAGAGCAAACCAGCCCCCTTTGAGGGGATAAAGCTGGGGGAAGCATCTCCTTCACTCCACATCGTCCTCGCCTGAGCAGGAGGAGCCGTGGCAGTGGCATGGTGTTATGGCACACACTGGCAGCTCTGTCACAGCCACACCGGGACAGATTTCCCAGCAGGCAGACAGGCAGTAGAGCAGGTGGCAGATCCGTGGGCCGGGATCAGCTGTTCCCATCTCAAGCCAACCCGCTGGCACGCTCAGATGTGCGCGCAGCTCAGCACCAGTGAGGGCTGACCAGGCGCCACCCCCACACAAGAGGCTCCTGGCGCTGGGAAGGAGGACAGGAGGGAGCATATTTTAGGCAGCAACAACTCCTGGGGTGTGGAAGCCAGCATGGAGGAGTACCCAGAAGCAGCATGGCTGCGGGGGAGGAAGAGGAAGGCAGGAGTTGAGCAGCTGAGCCTGTGGATGTGCCGGGCCCCACAGCCCCTTACCTTGTGCTTGGCTCTGGCTCTGGTTCCCTCCCTGGCAGTAACTCGTGGTGGTCGTCTTCTTGATGGTGTACTGCTTCCCATACACCTCATCATCATCCCCAAGGCACTTGCTGCTGACAGAGGGCACCTGCGTGTTGACACCGGAGTGGATTCCGGAGTCGTAGGTGTAGGTCTGCTGCCACTCCGTCACCTTGATCGGCTGCTCCATCATGTTCATCACCTCCATGGCTGCTCTGCGGGGTGGGGAGGGGAGAGGTTACACCTCCGGAGAGCCCAGGTTGCCGCAGGACCCTCCTGCCCCTGAATGGCACGGCAGTCCCCCACGAAGGAGCTGGTCCCTGCGCAGCCCAGGAGCAGATGGAGCCGATCCCTATCTGCCCTCCTCCCCCACTGGAGATGAAAGGCGGCAGCGGGATGACGAACCCAAAGCTCAGCACTTTGTTGCTCGTGTTCAGACATGAACCGTGGCTGCGTCTCTCAGCGCTGCACCTCAAAACACCGCGCCTCACCGCGGCCAAGGTGTGGGCAGGCTCTGCCCAGCACAGTGGGACACCACAAGCTCCAGGGTCCCCAGCTGCCCATGAGCTTTTTTAAGACCCTTTTCCAGAGACAAGACCTGCAAAGAGCTGAAGACATGCCAGGAACTCTAAGCTCCATATGGTTAGAGCTCTAAACATAAAATGAACTTTTTTAGAAGCTTCCTGGGACACTCCTAAAGCACCTAAAAATAAGCAGGCAAAGCTTGGCTCAGCTCTCCCATGGGTGCTCAGCACCACAGGTCCCCACGGCATGGTCCGGGGCTGGGCACTCCCCACTCAGTGCCGGGACAGGGCAGCCCGGCACATCCCAACACTCAGGACAAACCAGCCAAGATTGCCGAGAGCAGGGCTGGGATTTCCTTGTCTTTAATTTGTGGATACAGAGGGAGGGAGGATGGCTCATGGATTAAATGCCTGAGCTCACTCAGGGCTATGAGTCACCAGCCCTGCATCCAGCCCCCCGGCACGGCCAGGAGGGATGGAGGCAGGCGGGAGGGAGGGTTGGAGGCAGGCAGGGAGGGAGGGATGGAGACAGCACCCGCCCAGCCCTCCGCTGACCCATCATCCAGGATTCCAATCCCTTCCCGGCCCCGCAGGACTGGAATGAGTCAGAGTTTCAGAAGCGATAAGCAGCGAAGGGAGGGAGCAGCTGCCGCCCGGCATACCTGGGCGCAGCAGCACCCACTTCCAAATATTAATTACCACCTGCCCCTGCCCCGGCCCCGCTCCAGCATCGCGCCGGACCCGCAGGGACCAGCCGGGCCGGGGCGGCAGCTTCGGGGCCCAGCACCCTCCTGGGGGAGCGAGCAGACGGAGCTGAGCCCCCCGCCAGGCCGGCGGCTGAGTCAGGGCGTCAGGTGGTGGCCGAGGACGCGGCTCCGTGGGGCGGCCCGGCGGGGCACGGCGCGCTCGGGCACGGCGCGGCTCGTCCCACCGCTGCCGGCTGTTCCCAAGGAGCGGCCGAGCCCTCGCCAGCTGCACAGGCCGGCGCTCGCAGGGAGGAATCCCAAGCCTTCATTGGCGGGAGCAGCGGCCAGATGGGAAATAGGAGCCCGACAGGCTTGTCTCCCCCCGGCTGGGAGCATCCCGCACACCCCCGCGTCCAGCCCCAGCCCCAGCCGCCTTCCCGGAGCCGCGGCAGGGCGCTGCTCCTGCCAATCCAATATTTTTTGAGCTGTCAAGCAGCACTGGCAGACTGAGAGCAGCTATAATGGGCTGTGCATAATGCACGGTGGTCAGGGACCCGCTAATGGAGGGCGGTGGAGGCAGAGCCTTCCCACGGCGGATGGGAGCTGGGATGTCTGAGCAGCGGGGCAGGACAGCGTGTGACACACGGTGCCAGGGGCGAGAGGAGAGACAGCTCTGCTCCCCACCCCGCGTCACAGCAGGGATGGGCCGTGAGAGCCGCGGAGAAGAGCTGGGAGTGCCGCGGTGCTGCACACCCGCACCGTGCGCTGCCGCACTGGTATTTGGGAGCGCAAGTCCTTCAGCTGGGTCATCCAGAGTCTCCAAATGGTGTCGGGAAACTCAAGAGAAGCAATAGCCATGCCTTACAAAGTGTGGAAGTGGTAGGCAGGAGAGTGCTCTGTGGCTCTGGCAGGGCACATCACCATGGTGCAGGAGCTCGGTGAGCTGGCACCCATCCCACCTGCAGGGCCACAACACCCCAGGCAAACACGGGAAAGCTGCCCTGGTCAAGGTGGGCAGGGAGAGGGCAGAGCTGAGGGCAGAAGAGAACACACGACCAGAGCAGGGACCCCAGGCAGCAGCGAGACAGATCTGGCAAGGTCTGATGCTGCTGCACCATTGTTGAGCAGTGACATCCACTCCACAATTTCCAAGCATCAGACAGGCACTTAATTTTCCAAACCTCCAGGAGCTGGGCTCAGACACCGTTCAGAGGAGCCCTGCATTATGCATGAGCCACCCCTTCGTCTGCACCACGGCACCCAGGGACATCAAAACCAGCACAGCTCCTCGGCTCAGACACAAGCTCTGGTGATCGGCCCCAGATGAGCTCCAAGCAGGAGAGCAGGACCAGGAGCCCCACAGAAGTGACACAGGACACCTGTCCTTCCCCTGAGCATCCCCCAACAGCGTTTGCTTATCGCCACAGGGGCCAGCGAGGCCAACAGCACCCGAGGTGACAGGGCCAGTGGAGCAAATGTCAAACGCTCCTATGGTGAGCAGTGACATTTTCTGAACCCTGTGTCAAGCGTGCCCTGCTCATCACTCAGTAAGGGGCAGACACTGACACAAGCTTCTCCCCCATCCTCCACAGCTTGGCTCTGTCCTCAGGTGTCCTCTCTCCTCCTAAGCACGACCAGCAGGAGAGAGGCTCCAGGGTCTCCTTATCAGGAGCCATTTCCTGGCAATGTTTCTAGGAAGTGCTGTAGCAGGGAACGACCCTCATGCAGGAGGGAGAAGCAGGGCATTAATTGGGGCACATGTGAAAATACCCACACTGAAGGGTCAGCCAGGAGCAGGGGGGCATGTCTGGGTGGGCTCCACCCCTCACACATCAGGCCTGTGGGCAGGACAATCGCTGCTGAGCCCAGCCCTTACCTCCCCCACCAGGCTGGCAGAGCAGGAAGGGCAGAACGGTGCCACCAGGCCTCACCTGAGCCCCACTCCACAGTGGGAAACCCCAGGAAAACAGGACTTGTTCCTGGGAACAGTGAGAAATTCCCCAGGAACCAGTGAGGCAGATAGCGGGGACTGCTCAGAGGGGACAGCAGGTTTGGGGAGAACCTCCAGCCTGTTTCTGCACCACAGTGAGGAAGGGGACAAGACACCTGAGTGGCTTCAGCCATAGGATACAGGACAGGCAGAGTCTTCAGTCACTCAAGCAGGGCACTGCCAGGAAAAGGTTAATCCCTCTCCCACCACTTCCCTCAGCCAGGAAGACAGAGGAAGCTCCCGCAGGGTGTCGGGCACCGGCCAGCAGCTCATCCGCCCCCGGAGCCATTTGATCAGCATCCAAGCAGCACCGGCCCCCCCGGGACACTGTCTGCAGAGGAAGTGTCTGGCAAACATGCAGCCCCAGGCCTGACTAGCCCTTCTCACCAGCTGCTGTGAAGCCTTCAGCCTCACCAGGCAGGACACAGCCAGCAGACAGGGCTGAGCTGCCCAGAACAGCAGCAGGAAAGCAGTGAGTGCTGCTTCATGCAGAAATATCAACTGCTCAGGGGCTTCTTGAGGAGCAGCAGTCCCTGGAGTGAGCAGCTGTGATCTCCAGCGTGGGGTCACCCTAACGAGAGCAGGTGGGGGGCACAGGGCACCCTCACAAGCCGCAGGCAGGGGCTGCACAGGGCCAGGCACTGGGTCTCAGGGTCAGTGGGTATGAGGGGCAGCCTGAGCTCTTCACGTGCAGGTCCAGCCTGCCCTCACCCCAGCATGGAGCCATGTGGGTGCCAGCAGGGGTATGCCAGAGCTCCCCAGGGCCCCTCCCTTGCTCACATCCTCCAGGAGCAAAGGGCAACAGTGCTGGAGGGCCCCTCATGCAGCCGCAGCATATGAAGGGCTGAGCTCAGGGTGGAGCATGCGAGTGGCTGCAATTACAGTCGCCAAGGCTTTTAAGGAAAGGGAAGAGGCAGTTAAGGCAATTCAATAAATGCAGCACAAGAAAAGACTCTATTTTAGAAGCACTTACGCTACACACAAGCCATCTCCGGTCCCCCCCTTCCTGGAGCAGCCGGGGATTAGCAACTGCCCGCTCAGACAGCCCCGGCCTCGGCAGCCACAGCACGGATTCTTCCCACAGTCAAGGGCACCCAGAGCCCCATGTACCCTGGAGAGCTGCACCTCCAAGTCCCCCAGCACCCACACCCCCACCTGAAGGTGCTCTGAAGTGACACCAAAGGCTGATGAAGCCGGGGCAGCCACTAACGAAGGCCCTGCAGACGCTGTACAAAAGCTTCAGTGGTTTTGAAGAGGATCCTCAGGAACACGCAGCGGGAGCAGGCAGAGAAAGGAGCTTGTCAAGACCTCACCAGCATCAATGGGAAGCGTTCGAGTCAGATCCCAGCACCAGGAGCCCTTTCAATGGGGCCTTACAGGGAAGATGAGTGGAAGAATTCAAAGGGGAAAGAGAGCAGCTTGAAGTTTAATGAGGAGGAGACAGCAGTGGGGGATCAGCCTCTCGTTAGAGCAGGCAAAACCACCGGCCTGGCCTTGCACACAAAGGAGCCCATGGCCTTTGTGTATGGATGTACCCAGGTCTACAATGGCTCCTGGCTGCCCCACCAGCTCTGACAACTTCAGGGCACTCAGGAAAGGCAGCAGAGTGCAGGAGATTCAGATCCAGGCTACTTCACTGGAGGGGGCTCTAAACCTTCGTTATATTACAGCTACCATGATGGTGTTACGTTTAAGCTGCTGAATGTGTCATGCAAAGCTGCAGCTCCTGCATCCCCCTGAGCAGCAGACCTGCTCTGGCAGCACAGGGGCCTCAGAACGCAGCAACTCTGCCACGACCTGCTGTGCTCAGCTGATGCTCTCTATCAACCCAGAGCATGTCCCTGAAACACCTCGCCTGCACCTGAATTAACAGCTCCTGACAGCTCCAGCACATGCCAGGCCCAGGCTGTGATGTTTTGGCACTTCACATCACAAACTGACACAGTATTATCCATCAAGTGCTCTCCTGCTGCAAGTGCACACCCAGCGCTGAGCATGACACCCACCCCTGCTCCCATTCAGGGGGCAGGGCCCACAGCAGGACCCCCAGCCCAGGGGAGGCTTTCCCAGGGACATTGACCTGCCAAAGGTAGACCCCATTGTGGGGTCGCTGACAGCACATCCCCCTCCCCTCATCCCTAGCTGTTGGCATAGACACCTCCACCTGCAGCAGCACCAGGATCAGGAGGACCCACATGGGCTCATCTCCTCCTCATAGTTTGCTGATCTCATTAGAATCATGTCTGGGAAAGATGGGAATTTGCCACTTGTCCATGGAAAGGAGAACTGGCAAGGTGAGATTAATCACAATTACTCCATCTGGATAAAAAAAACCCCAAAATCATTATTTTGTTTCAATGAGCACAAAGAACAAGTTGTTCTTTTAAGAACACAAAAATTGCAGGCTCTGGACCTTGCTGGCTGCTCCCAGCTCCAGCCACAGTGTCCAGGACACAGGGTTTGCCACCTGGCCCTGCTGGAGGAGCTGGGGCAGCAAGGAGGGGCACAGAGGCGCTGAGCCCCGGCTTAATTTCTCCATCCAGTTGCATTACAGCTGCAAAGTTCAGACGCTTCACAAGAAATTATCACCAACAGCCGTCAGCACCCGGCCTGTCGGAGCAAGTTAATGATTTGTCACCAGGGCTCTGCCTGCGCGTCACCGCGATTACGGCAGGCTCTGCCAGCAGCCAAAGGTCTCTCCCCCCACACGGAGGAACACGCTTTCCACCCAGCCCCCTACCCCCAAAAGCCACACGGGACCCCAGAGCATCCACCCCACGGGGTTTGTGTCCCCCAGCACCGGGGCAGTCCCTGGAGGGCACTGCCACCGTCCCCCCCTCCCAGGTATGATCATCCAAGCGTGGGATATTGGGAAAACACCGAGCATTCCGCCTGCACCCCGCCAGGGGCTCCGGGAAGGAGGCCGAGGACTCGCGGGGGACAGCGCAGATGTCGCGGGCTGCCCGACAAGCCCCGGCAGCCGCGGCACGAAGCTCCTGCCCTGTTTCCAAAAGCGATTCCGGAGCCGAGAGTCCAAGGCGTGCCACGATGCCTCCAGGCCCGTCAGCAGCCGCCGCAGAACGCATCGGCGATGGTGTATTTGGAAGGGTATTTCAAACCTCTGCTTAAATAGAAACATCTTCACCTCCCCCCTCTCCTCCCCACACAGCCATCGACAAAGCGGGTGTGGCCGCAAAGCCAGCCCTGTTTAAGCACAGACATGGTGTAGAGGTCAAGTTTTAAGCCTTTTTGGAGTGGGAGTACCTGCACCTTCCCACCCCACTGTCCACTGCTTTGTCAAGTATGTCCATGAGCAAAGGGGTAAAATTAACCCTCCCAGAGCAGAGAACGCGATTCAAGGCACCAGTACAGCCCTGGTGTCTTCCTGAGCTGCCATCCCCATTCACACAGACCCACCTGGGACACCCAACGGGCCTGAGACTGACCACCTACCCCCAGCCCTGGGTACCCACACACCCTGTCTAGCTGGGGAAGCACCAGCTGAACTCCGAGGAAGGTTTGTACTGCTGTAATAGACACTACGTTTCTTTTTAACTTCTGTTAATTAGAAGCCAGTCTAATTTAAACCTTCAAAACCAGCACTAGCGTCGGTACAGATGCTGCAATTAAAGTTCTGCAAGTTCTCTGTGCAGAGGCTCTGCTCCCCCAGCCTGCGGAGCGGGGCCAAGGGCAGCTTCACTCCCAGGCTCTGCCATCTGCGAGCGGCAGCGCGCCCGGCAAAAGCGCCGTCTTAAATCCCGGAGATCTGGAAGTGTGATAAAAAGCCAAATCCCATCAAGCTCTCCCACACCAAACCACAGTCTTGAAGGGAAACCGTCCTCCCAGGAGCGGGCTGAGCTGCAGGAGCCGTGCAGCTGTACCGCAGTGCCTGCCCGGCTGCGAGGGCTGAGTAAGGGTTTCAGGTGGGGGAAACAAAGGGGTGAGTTAATGGGATTAGGGCAGCGCTGATTTATACACCGAAATGCGGCAACCAGGACCAGAGAGGATATTCCCCAAGGCCCCCGGGAGGCTTCAGGCACGGTGCACAAACTACTCGCACACCCAGCCCCAGGAGACCCCTCCCAGAGCCCGGCTCGTTCTCTCAGCTCCCCCCCCCCCCGCCCCGGTGATGAACGCGCTTCCTGGAGCCGGCAAGGACACGGCACATCGCCCAGACAATAGACTGTAACGCCATTGTCTGAGGGAGGGCCCCGCACGGCCGCCCCACCTTCCCCCAGCTCCCAGAGCCCTGGGGACCCGCGTCTGCCCCCGCTCCGGCACAGCGGCCACAATGCAAGACGGGAGCACAATCCTCAGCCGCCGCTGCCAGGAGCTCCGTGCGTCCCTGTCCTGATGGCCAACTTGTTTAATTAGCAGTAAAATGGGGTTTTCATGACACTTCATAGAAATCCTCCAAAGCAATGAGCGATCACAGGCTTCAGATGTGCCAACACAGTTCCAGGGGGTGCCCTGCACCCTTCCAGCCAGCTCCTACAGCGACAAGGACATAGAAATGGACCCCTATAATTTTCTCATCCCTGTTTCCGGCTGGGCCGGACACTCCGAGAGCAGAGCCTGGAGCAGCCCCCGCGGACGCTGCACCTGCCCTGGATGCGGCTGACAGCCCGGAGCAAACGCCCCCGGCACCGCTCCAGCCCCATCCCCGCGGCAGCTGGCAGGGAGACGCTGCGCCCCCGGCTCCCCACCAGCCGATGGCAGACGGACTCCAGACC
Organism: Sitta carolinensis; assembly: GCA_032173965.1. NCBI lineage: Eukaryota > Metazoa > Chordata > Aves > Passeriformes > Sittidae > Sitta > Sitta carolinensis. Next base: position 2,905,166 of record CM063307.1, read on the forward strand.
CTCGAGCTGGTCGGGGCTGGTACCAGCGACAAAACCAGCACGACGTGGGCTGGAGCAGGAGGTGAAGTGACTGAGGGAGGCTGTGTCACGGGGACGCCCGCAGCCCCCCCACCCCTTCTGGTATGGGAAAGCTGACAAGGGCACATCAAAACAGACACGGAACTAAGCCAGGCACACCAACAGCGTTACGGAGAAGCCGGGGGTGCAAGGACTTCCAGCCTGGCCGGAGAGGGTGCAGGCTGATGCCCTTACACCCGTGCATGCACAACAGTGGCGCGTGTGACCCTGTCCCGTCCCCAGCAGCAGCCGTGCCCCCTGAGCGTTCACGCTCCTCTCCCAGCACACGTCTCCCCGCGTTGTTCGTATGACAGCCCACGTTTGCCTTCTCCGGGCAACTCCCAGCAACATTTCAGCATTATCCTTTCATCTGTGCTGTAAACCTGATTAATTAAGCTAATCACTCAGCTAACGCAATTAGAGCGCTCTCTCCTCTCCAAACATCAGACGAACAGCCAAGTTTCACTCCCCCCGCCGTTTCCCGGTGTGGATGTTCGCTGTCAGAGGCTCAGCTGGGACCCCCCCGTCCTCACTGTGCCCTGCACCCCTGACCCACGGGGGGCTGTCTGGGTGATGTCAGGTCACCCGCATCCCCCTCGGCCCTCTCAGCCCCCAGACCTCCACGCCTCGGCCCTGCGGGTAGGGACGGCGATGTCAAGGCGGTCCGAGGTGGCTTCGAGAGCAGCACACGGTGTCCCCAGGTGTGACTCTGGGCACGGAGCAGCCCAGTTTGCGTAAGAGCCCCACAGCACCGGGCGAGCGCCGTGCCAGGGCCTCGCCCGCCCAGCGGCAGCTCCGGGCGGGGCCGGGGACAGAGTCGCAGAGGAGCGCGGAGCCGCGACTCCCAAACTAGCTCCCGCGACCCTGGGAAGGGGCCGGGACAGCCCGGGGCAGCCCAGCTGCCCATGGGGGAAGCCCCGGGGACCCGTCCAACTGGTCCCGCACAGGACCGGCCGAGCTCACGGGCAGCCCGGCCCCAGACGGCGGCAGCGGAGCCGAGCCGGGACTCCCGGTGCTGCCCGGCCCGGACACCCAGGTCCTCCCCGCCCCGAGCACGGCCGCTCCGCAGCCCCGCACGGTGGAGTCCGCATGGCCGCGGTGCAGCCCAGCCCGGAACGACCGACGGCCACGGCCCTGGCTCCGTTCCGTCCGCTCCAACTCTGCGCCCCGGACCGCTCCCCGCCGCGACCTCCGCCAGCCCGGTCCTCCGGACCCGTCCCCGCTCACCGGAACGATCCCTGCCAGGTTCCGCCGGCCTATTGCCGCCCACCGCCGCTCCCCCATCCCCGATGCTCGCTGACTCGGCTCCACTCACCGTCGCTCCCCGTGCCCGGTGCCCCGCCCCGCTCACCGTCGCTCCCTATGCCCGGCGCACCAGCCGCGCTGACTGCCGCTCCCCGTGCCGGTGCCACACTCACCGCCCCTGCCCGCCCGGTTCCCCGGTGTCCCGGCCCCGCTCACCGTCGCTCTCCGCCGCCCGCCCGCTCCGGCCGAACAAAAGGCGAGCAGCGCCCCGCGCGCCGCCCCGCCCTTCGCAGGCCCCGCCCCCGCGCCGCCCCGCCGCCATTGGATGCCCCGCACGCCCATCAAGCCCCGGTCCCGCCGGGCCCCGCCCCCGCCCGACGTGTTTATCCGCTGCCCATTGGCGGGGGCGCGGCCGGCCCGCCCCCCGCCGGCCGGTGATTGGACAGCGGGGCGGGGCGGGGCGGGGCGCGCGGGGCGCGGCGGGGCCGGGGCGCGACCACGCGGGGACCACCTGAGTGACGTCAGCGGGCGCGGCCAGGTGGGGCCGGGACCGCCCCTGGGCAGGGCCGGGGGCGCGGAGACCCCCGCGCTGTGTGGGGACCCCCGAGACAGGAGCGCGGGGGCGGCGGGAAGCGGCGTTCGGGAAGGGCTCGGCTCCGGGCTGCTGGCGCTGCGTCAGCCCGGTCCCTGCCGGACCGGTCCAGCCGGGTGCTGCCGCCGCGTCCCGGCCGAAGCCGCCGTCACCCAGTGCCCGAGTCATCCGTTGGGTATGTCCTAGCCCACCTCAGGACCCCCAGATGTGGGGAGCAGGAGGAGTGTGCCACGGTGAGGATGATGAGGGAGCATCCTGCACCCCCGCTGCCTGTACGGTTCCCTGGCACGTCTGGCTGTGAGCGCTGCCAGGCGGGGATTCTCAGCTCCCAAGGGAGGTGAGAGACAGAGCTTCCACCGCCCCTGCAAGAAAAAGGGAATTCATGGCTGTGAGCTGAGCGGGAGAACCGGAGCGCAGCGAGAGAGCTCTCAGCACAAGAAAATGGGCACACGGCACAGCACGGCACGGCGCAGCTGAGGTGTCAGCCCAGAAATTTCATTCACACTCCCCTCTTGGTCAAGGTCGAGGGTGTCAGGGAAGTGCGATGATGCCTTCACCACATAGCCCATAAGCGATGGGTTCATTGCTTCCTGCAGCCTTGCCCCTGCATCCCCCTGCATGCCCCCTCCATGTCCCCAGTCAGTCACTCTGTACCCAGCCCTGCACCCCCAGCACTGCCCCGCAGCTCGACTCTTCGCATCCTGGGGGACAGGATGGTGGCCATGCTCACTGCTGGGGTCACCCCACTGCTCCCAGAGCTGCTGCTCCTGCCTGGCACTCCCAGGCGTGACGGGTGCAGCCAGCACCTGCACATCCAGCGGCTGCAGGTGGGAGCAGGGAAGGCACCCCGGGCACCCCAACTCAAGGGGCTTTGCCTGGTGTCTAAGGGGTTTTGCCTGGGGCCAAAGATCAGTGGGAGCAAGGAGCTGTCTTCTCCACGTGAGTGCGGGGCTGGGGAGGGGACACGGTGCCCAGGTGTGTGTCAGAGCAGGGCGGAGGCCCAGTGCCACCCTCGCCCTGCTGTTGGGAAGATCCGCAGGCCTTCGTCCCCTGGGCCGCGGTGCCAGAGCTGAGCTGAGCGCTTCTCGCTCATCCCTTCGCGAGTGCCGCCGGCCACACCCCACCGGGCTGGCACTCCCCTCCCGAGGTGGCAGTGACCCATCGGCGACAAACCCCACTCCTCCCAAGAGATAGGACAGCCCTGTCCCGGCGCAGGGCGCAGTGGATGCTCCCTGCCAGCACTGCCTCCCGAGCCCTGAGCTTTGCCCACGGGTCTGGGGGCTCAGCCCCTGCCCCCCCTCCCCAGCGCCCTGCAGAGCTGGAATAGCCCCGGTGAATAGGGGTTCCAGGCAGGACAGGGTGGGGTGCTGGCAGCCTCTTGCCACCCCCTTCCTTCCATTCCCATCCCTTCCCTCCCCCGGGGCCAACGCTGTGATTCAGCCTCTCAGTTTCAGTCCTCGTAGCCAATTTCCATGGCGAGCGGGAGCACGGCAGGGAGGAGCGAGCGGCCACACGCTGCCCCACACCTCATGCCTAGGATTGGCGCAGGCTTTTCAGCACCAACGGCGACCCCCAGTGTGCCCCAAAACGCCCTGATGGGGGGGGGGGGGTGTCATCCCACCCGGGGGGCGTCATCCCACCCTGCCACCCCCCACCTTCATCGGGGGATTCAACCTCCGATCCGGAAGCAGGATGGTGCAGCCCCAAGGAGCAGTGTCACAGTGTCAAAACAGCCATCAGGTCATGCATATCACACCCCAAAGACCCGTAGGTGGTAGGACATGTTGCCCTCCAGCCCCCTGCAGCTCCCCCCTACCCCACCTGACAGCCTCCCCTGCACAATGAGGGGGTCGTGGAGCCCAATTGGGGTCCCCCTTAGGGAACCCAGAGCCTCACAGGAGCCTGGCTGCTCTCATGGCCTCCATGTGCCCCCAGCCCCACAAGTTCCCCCAGGTCACCTGCAGGGATATCCAGGTCTGAGCTCATCCCTTGTTCTCCCACAGCAGGGCCTCTCCCACCCTGAGCTTCTGGATTCCTTGGTGGCAGCTCATGGAAGGTGGAGGCAGCCATGAAAAGACCAGTCTGGATTTTATTAAAACTTCAGCACCAGTAAATATATAAAAAGAGCAACTGTGCAGGAGGGGAAATCTTAAATTAATGGAGCTTAAGGCTAGAGAGGGCTGGTGTGGCAAAAATTCAAGGCATGGGCAGGGCACAGGTGCCACAGCCTCACCAGGTGGCAGCCCCATGGTGACACGGCGATGTGGCACACCAGGAGCCCCCGCAGCACCAGGCTGGTGAGTCCAAGGGGACCTGGGCTATGGGAGCTGGCAGATTGCCTGAGAGGCCGGAGGAATAGGAGCAGGAGCCTCAGGGAGCCTCAGGAAGGGGCAGGACCAGCTCCAGCAGCATTGTGCATTGCTCCCAAAGTAGGGGTAGCCCCCAAGCCCCTCAAAACAGCACAGGGGTGGATCCTGGTGAATCATCCACAGATCCTGGGGAGCAGCTGAGGGACACAGAAAACCTGGGGCACTGGGGGCAGGGGTGGCCCAGGCTCCGGGGCAGGCAGGGCTGTTCAGGGCTGCTGGTGTTCCACTTTTGGGAATTGGGCTGTGCCAGGGCAGCAGACATGCAGGTGGCAAAGGCAGCCCTGCTGCAGGAGGCTAGGCAGGATCAGCCCCTCCCCATGAGTCTGTGTTTCTAGTGGTGGCTGGGAGGAGCCCAAAGCTTGATGTCCCCGAGATGGCATCACAGAGCCACCACCATGCAGCTCAGCTTCACCTGGCTCATCATAGGATCTCTGCAAGCAAGAAGAGTTTGGTGGCACCAAGGGTGTGGGCAGCAGAGCCCCCACCCTACAGCACGGCCCCAGCCCTGGTATCAGGAACCTTGGTCATCTTTGTCTCCTTTGGTCTTGGGTTCCTGCCACCACTCTGCGAAGAAGCCCTCCTCGTAGTCACCTTCACCCTCGAACTCGCCATCGGAGGGCAGGTCCAGCCCCTCTGGCCCCTCACTGCCATCCACCTCCATCTGCAGCACAGGAGGGCAGGAGGAGGCAGCAGGGCTCTGCAGCTCACCTGCAATCTCTGCTCCAGGGCTGGTCTGGGCGGTCAGACCCCTGAAGAAGGCCCTTGCAGCACCCACACACCACCAACCAGCACCCCCATAAGCACCATGTGCATCCCGTGTGGGGCCCACCAGGTACCTCATCATCATCCTGCAGGTACTGCCAGGCAAATTCCAGCATCCTCTTCTGAGTGGCCGTCTGGTTGTGGTACCGCACGGCTTCCTGGGCACAGCAGGGCGGTCGGGGGGGGGGGCTGTGTGACCCTCTCTGGTCACTGCAGGACCACAGGACGGGGGGCTGGGGGATCCTCACCGGCCGTGGCTCGAAGTCCTCCTCCCGCAGGCGCCAGCGCTCGCGGTGGAAGCGGTAGTAGACGAGGTTCTGCTGCATCACGGTGTCGTCCGGGTCAAAGAGCATGTAGCTGGAGACGCTGCGCACCGCGTCCTGCACATCATTCACTGCGGGGAGCAGCAGGTGACATGGGGGTGACACCCCTCCCAGGGCCCACAGCATCCCAGGGTGCCCCCAGGGCACGGTCCCCTGCTCCCACTGGCACTCACGCTTGTAGTAAGCGAACTGCAGGTAGTGGTACATGGTGGCCACAAACTTCTCCACAAAGTAGCCACCGACATTGGGGGTGAGCTCGGTCTCGCAGTCCACCTTGCATTGCAGCACACTCACAAAATGGTCTGGGGGGACATGTTGGGTGTTGCATCCCTGATCTCCTCCCCAGGCCTGCCACCTCCCAGCCCTCCACTACCTGCGATGGCAGGGTAGAAGTCCTTGAACTCCTGAAGCTCATAGGCACCCTCGCAGCCGGCCAGACAGTTTTCGTACGCCTTGTAGTACTCAGCCAGCGCCTGCTCCATGTCGGCTGCACTGCTCCGGAAATCCCCGTTGTTGTACAGCTTCACTGACCGCACGAATATTGGCTGCCAAGGACCACTGCTCAGTGAGGGAGAGCTGCTTCTCTCGGGGTTTGGCAAGACCAGACACGCTTTGAGCCCTGGGGAGCCCCTCTCCTCCCCCAGTCCCATCCCCTCCTTACCTCATAGGGCTGAGCTTCCAGGTCGACCAGGTATTCATCCACATCCAGCATCGTCCTGTAGTAGTTCAGGTACCTCAAGGTCATCTCATGCTTGGGGTTTTTCTGCAGGAAGGTGTGGGCAGCAGACACTGCTTTCTCGATCTTATTTGACTGTGGAGGGAGGAGGAGCCGGTGTAGAGAACCTGCTGCAGGGCAGCCTGAGCCAACACTGCAGCCAAGGGGGCCTCAGCACCCAGGCAGACCCCTGAGCTGCAGGACAGAGGGGGGATCCCTGTGGGGAACAGCCCTGAACCCACGCTGCCACAATCATCCATTGGCAGGGATGAACAAACAGGATCTGGGAACATGGACACTGCAGGTAGCTCCATCCACACCAACCTCCTGGCTGTGCCCATGGTAGGTGCAGGGGCAGCTCAACCCCTTGTGGGCCCCCACATCCAGCCAGGAGTGATCCACGTGCTGTGCGGTGGATCCACGTGGTGTGGGTTTGACACATCCCCTCTTCTCCAGCACAGCCATCAGACCTGGCTGCTGTCCCTGCTGCTTTATGGGCCCTCGAGTTGCAGCTTCAGGGGAGCGAGATGTGGGGAGGGAGGGTGGTTTGAATGACCCATCCATGAAATGGGTTTGGGCCAGAGCAGCAAGAGGAAAAGGCATTAAGGATGAAGCCAGGCAGTTCCTCGCCACTGCCAGGTGAGTGAGGCTGCAGTGCTGAGTGCTAAAACAGCACCCGCAGTGGCAGGCAGCCAGCGACCAGGACCCTGACCAGAGGACTGTCCCCTGCCAGAGACACTCTGGCCAACACATGGGCACCCGAGGGGGATGCCTTATGAAACCTCCCTCCACATCTGCACTGTGAAGCTGAGCAAGGCCTTCTTTCTTACGGAGCATCCTGACACGTGTCCCATCACAAGCACAGAGACACTGGACCCTCCAGCTCCGGCCCCTCAGCTGGGGCAGCCCCTCCGTGCTCTCCCCAGGGAATGATCTGCCTGCTCAGGGAGACCTTGGGGCATCAGAGCAGCACAAGGTGGGGTAGAGGGACACGACCACAGGGATTCCCCAGTTATCCTGTCTGATCTGTTCCAGATGATGCTGACGTGCCATGGCTCAGGGGCGGGATGGAGGAGCTGGCGGGTGATGCCAGATGAGGAGTGAAGGAGAGGGGAAGCACCTGACAGCAGGGTGCAGGATGGAGGGGAGCAGGGTTCAGGGGGTGCAGAAATAGACGGGAGTGGAGTTCAGGATGGGCAGATCAGAGGGTGCAGGCTGACAGTGTAGGATGGGGGCACAGCATGGGGATGCAGGATGGGGATGTCGAAGAAGAGGTATAGGATGAGTGCCACAGGATGAGACACGAGGTGTGCGCCCAGCCAGGGGGCAGAGTGGAGGGGTGCAGGACGGAGGGGAAAAATCAGTGGTTCAGGACAGAGGAACAGGACCCTCCCCACCCTTGCCCCGTGCCATTTGCACCGCCTCACCTTGAAGAGCGCGTAGTGCAGGTACTGGTAGGGCTGGCGGCGCTGGAAGTCGCGCAGGGTCTGCGCCGGCGGGTAGCTCAGCTGGAACACGGGCAGTTCACGCTTGCATGCTCGCAGGCAGCCGGCGCGGAGCAAGAGCCGCCCGAAGAGCCGCAGCTCCCGCTCCCACTCCCAAGCGGGGTCCCGCTCCCCGCGGGGCTCCTCGGTGGGATCCTCCCCCGCGGGGGGCTCCCCAGCGCAGCGGCGGTGGCAATGCGCCTCGCTGTCCCGCAGCAGCCTGTGGAGCCGCAGACTGGCCTCCAGCCCCTGAGCGCTCTCCGCCCATTGCGCGTCCGCGTACTGCTCCAGCGCCCGCGCGTAGGCGCGCTGCAGCGGCTCCAGCGCGGCCGCGGGGAAGCCGCGCACGCTGTACTGCTCGTACTGCGCCCCGCACAGCCCCGCCGCCAGCACCGCCAGCAGCATCGCCGCCAGTGGACGCGGCACCGGTACCGGTACCGGCACCGCGCCGCCCATCCCGCTGCCGCGCACTGGCCGCGCACCGCCCGCGCAGCGCCGCTCGCCGGGCCCCGCGCAGGGGGCGGGCGGTGCGGTGGGCGGTGCGTGGCCCTGCAGGGTCTTAGTGCGGCTCCGCCGGCCCCGCGGGCAGCGCGCAGGGGGGCTGAGCGGGGCGCTCGGGGGGTGCCCGCAGCTGTCTCAGCACCACCATGCCCGGCCGGACCCGCCAGGCCGGCGGTGGCCGGAGGTGTCCCCGCCGCTGGCCGGTGCCAAGCCCGAGGCCACACGCCCTGTGCCGTGCCAGATCCCGGCCCCAGAGCTGTCCCATGCCAGGCCTCGGCATGGCCACAGTGGCCCCGGCCCAAACCCAGTGCTTTGTCGCTGGCTGGACGGTGGCACTGAGGGCTGTCACAGCGCGGGGCAGGAGCCAGGACGCTGCTGGGGTTTCTCACTGCGGAGCAGAGGCTGTTGGCCGGCCCAGCGCCACACAGGGCGGTGGTGCCACCACCCCGGTCAGCGCTCACTTTTTGCGGTGAGGCCCTGAGAGCCACGCGTGCCCCCAGGCTGCTGCAAGCAGCGCTGGAGGTGCTCGGCCCCGGTGGGGTGTTGGGGGCTGCAGAGCACCCCGGGGCCGAGCTGAGGGTGCTTTGCTGGAGCTGTTGCTCTCACTGGTAGTGCTGAGCCTCAGAGGAGTTGGGCTGGGAATTGGGTTCACAGCCTGGTGCATTTCCCACCTGGCACTTGCCAAAGGCTCTTGCCACAGGACCTTTTTCTTGCCGATGGATTTGGGGGAGCAGGGATGTGTGAGCAGCACCTCCATGAACGTCTGAGGCTGTGTTTGTTTGGGAAGGACTGCTAGGAGAATTTAACATTTTTAATCATTGCCATTCAGTAAAGGTTCTGTCAGCAGCAGACTCGTTATTAAAACACTTAATTCCTTTTATTTAGTCTCCCGAACTGCTGGGACTGAGCAGCAGCATTTTGGGCCGGGTGCAATGAGCTGGCAGCGGCAGAGGGAAGAAGAGGAGGAGGCACAGCAGCTCTAAGACCTGGGGCCGGGCCGAGCCTGCAAACAGCGCAGCTGCTCCCCAGTGCCTCCGTCAGCTTTTCCTTCGGAGAAGGAATTGTCCAAACAAAATAAATTAAAAAAAAAAATTGTAAATAAAGAGAGGGGAAAAAGAAACAAAGAGGAGAGGAAAAGAAGAGGAAAAAGGGGGAGAAGGGGAAGAAGAGAAATAAAAAAAGGAGGGGAAAAATGTAAGAGGAAAAACAAAGGAGGAAAGGAGGGAAAAAGAATAACCCCTCCCGCCGTGGATCGTTCCCTGCCGCGGTGTCAGTTCTCGGCGCGGCGGGGGAAGCGCGGCGGGGCCCGGACACGTCTACAGAAATTCCAGCAGGGCCGGGCTGGGCGGGCGGAGGGGAAGGGAAGGGAAAGCGAAGGGGCGTCCCGGGCAGGAAAGGGGCGTCCTGAACCCCCCGCCCTCCTCCTTCCCCCGGCCGGGCCCTTCCGCCGCCTCAGCCCCAGCGCCATGGCCACGGTCCCGGGCAGCCGCTGCCTCCTCCTTCTCCTGGGCGTCCTGGGGGCCCCGGCGCTGGGCGACCCCGGTCCCTTAGAAGACGTGGTGATAGACAGATACTATATTCCCAAAATCTGCCTGCGGGAGGCGCAGATGGGGGATTTCATTCGCTACCACTACAATGGGACCTTTAAAGATGGCAAAAAGTTTGACTCCAGGTATCGCCCGCGGCTCTGTGCCGGCTGCATGCGGGGGGCAGCTGCGGCGGGACCCTGCATGCCTCCCCAGCCCCCAGCCCGCATGCCGGGGCAGGCAGGGCAGCTGCGGGGACCCCTCATGCATCCCCCAGCCGCGGGGCAGAGCAGGCAGCTACCAGCGCCAGACAGCGCCCAGCCCCTCCGGCTGTGAGCCAAGGAGGGCTTTTGGTGGGTGCTGGGGTAACGCAGGGAGCCCTGCACACGTGTCAGCCTGAGGCAAGCCCCCAGCCCAGGCTGCAGCCCCTGCCTGGGCTGCCCCACCAGGTCCTATAGAAGCTCCTGGCCCTTCAGGGAGCCTGGTCCCCTCAGCTCTGCAGAGCTGTGGGATAGCCTGTCCAGGGCACAGGCTGGATTTGGCCCTGATTGGCACGCTCTGCACTCAGGAACACGTATCTGCATGTGCTGCACAGGCAGGAAAATGCTTAAAGCACTTTGAGACGTGGCAGCGGCGAAACCTTTCATTATCCCAGAGGCTTTGCTCTGCTGGGCTCAGTGTTCCTCTGCCCCTGAATCGCCCCTGCTCTGCTCGTGCTGCCTGGGAATCAGGGCTGGGGCAGCCCCTGGTTTGCAGCACCATGAGCAGGGAGGAGAACTGGGGACACAGGAAGAACTGGAGCCCTGCTGGGGCTCAGCAATAAAAATTTTCCAGTCAGGTGGGGTTTTTTGAGCTCTGGAAAGCAAAGGGGTATGACAGAGTTTGATGTGCCTTATCTTTCTTGTGAGCATCAATGAGGGAGAAAGTAACTGCAATGGGAGCCTGGGGACACTCACTGCTAAAAGAGTCCTCTGCCAGGAGGACATTTGCTGCCCCAGTAGTTTCTTGGAGTACTTTAAAGTTTAAAAATAAAAAGAAATTTGCAGTTTAAAAATGAGGCCGGGACATCGTCTTTCCTCATCACTGGGTAAAGCTCCAATGTGCTGTATACAAAATGATCTGGGAGCAGAAGGAAACCCCAGAGCTGCCAGCCTCCAGCCCAGCTCAGTGAGTGAAATCTGGGGAAGGTGTGGATGGCTTCTGGGGGTGCAGGGTCAGGCTGAAGTCCTGACCAGTGTCCCAGGGGCCAGCTGCCCTCCAGCAGCATGAGATTGAGCCCACTAAGATCCATCTTTTTGAGCTATGAGCTCTACCTGCATCACAGGGACTCAGGCTGTGATGGGAGACCTGCACACTGAGGAGGGGGCAGCCCTCCACCAGCACTGGCAGCTTGGGGAGCTCCATCCTTTTTCTCACCTCTGATGGGTCTATCCCTTTGCCCAGCTATGACCGAGGGGCCACGGTGGCCGGCGTGGTGGGCGTTGGGCGGCTGATCACGGGCATGGACCGGGGGCTGCAGGGCATGTGCGTGAACGAGCGGCGTCACCTCATCGTGCCGCCCCACCTGGGCTACGGCAGCATCGGCGTGGGTAAGGGGCCCTGGCACGGGAGCTGAGGGAGCAAAATCCCCCAGGGCTGGCGTAGCAAGGGCAGGGCTCCAGTGCCCCCCAGCAGATGCAGCCTAAGGGGGGCTCCATAGCCAGGGCGAGTGGTGCTGAAGTGGGGTTTCCCTGGGAACACGGGGTCCTGCCCCCAGCCGGACTGTGCTGCTTTCCCAGGGGCTGCCATGGGTCTCCTGTAGCCCTGAGCAGTGGTGGGTTCAGGGGAGGCTTCAGGGGGCAGAGCTCATGGCTGGCCTGGGCTCAGTGCTGGTCCCACTTAAGATGCTCTGTCCTTGCTGCTGCCCCTTTAGCGGGGCTGATCCCCCCAGATGCCACCCTGTACTTTGATGTCGTCATGCTGGACATCTGGAACAAGAATGACAAGCTGCAGATCACCACCCTGTCCAAACCTGAGCGCTGCAACCGCACGGTGGAGAACTCGGACTTCGTGCGGTACCACTACAACGGCACACTGCTGGATGGGACCCCCTTCGACTCCAGGTATGGGCCACTGGGATGCACTCTGGCCTCAGGGCATGGAGCTGTGGGGCTGGGATACACCCTCTGCCTTGTCACTGGGCCACTAGGGGTGGCTGTGACCCAGGGACACCAGCCTGGGCATACAGATGGAGCAGCCTCACCCTGTACTCCCCTCCCCGCTCCCCAGCAGGGCTGGTGCAGCTCCGGGACCCCTCAAACCAGCCTTTGGCACAGCACTGCTCTGGCTGGGGCGGCTGGTGTGGGCCCAGAGCCATCCCCACCCTCGTTCTCCACCACCAGCTACAGCAAGGGCAGCACCTATGACACCTACGTGGGCACGGGGTGGCTGATCAAGGGCATGGACCAGGGGCTGCTGGGCATGTGTGCTGGGGAGAAGAGGAGCATCATCATCCCCCCGTTCCTGGCCTATGGGGAGAAGGGCTACGGTGAGCCAGGCACCACCCCATGCTGCCAGCCCCTTCCCCCCCAGCTCTGACCAGAGCTGCTGTAGAAGGACCCTCCTTCAGGCTGACCCTTGTCCTCTCCCAGGGACCGTGATCCCGCCACAGGCATCGCTAGTGTTCAGCGTGCTGCTGGTGGATTTCCACAATCCCAAGGACGGTGTCTTTCTGGAGCACCTGGAGGTGCCAGAATCCTGCAAGCGCCGAGCCGTGACCGGGGACTTTGTTCGCTACCACTACAACGGGACCCTCATGGATGGGACACTCTTTGACTCCAGGTGTGGGAGGAAGTGGCCACGTAGGGAGAGCCCCTGATGTCCTCTTCTGCCCCACGGCTGCAAGGCTGGAGAGGGCACAATGGGCAGGAAATAGGCTAAAAAGGACCATATCTGTTTGTTGCATCTCTTGGAGCAAGGTTTGGTTCCTGGGGGAGCAGAGAGGCTGGGAGAAGGGGTGTGGGTTGGGGTGTGAGGGCTGGGGGGGATTGAAGGTGCCAGGGGCTCTCTTGCTGCAGTTACTCCCGCAATCAGACCTACAACACCTACATTGGGAAGGGCTACATCATCCCCGGCATGGATCAGGGGCTGCAGGGGGTCTGCGTGGGAGAGCAGCGGCGAGTGGTCATCCCCCCACACCTGGCTTACGGCGAGAACGGTGCAGGTAAATGTGCAGAGGGCTCTGAGGGACGGCCACATCAAGGGTGTGGGGAAGAAGCAGGGGAAGGCTTCACTGACCCTGCTGTGCTCCAGCAGCCCTCCTTACCCTCCTATTCCAGGAGATAAAATTCCTGGCTCAGCCGTGCTCATCTTTGATGTCCACATCATCGACTTCCACAACCCTGCGGACCCCGTGGAGATTGAGACCGTGTACCGGCCCGAGGGCTGCAATGTCACCACCCGCGACCGGGACTTTGTCCGCTACCACTACAACTGCTCCCTGCTGGACGGCACCCGCCTCTTCTCCTCGTGCGTGCCCCCAGCATTCCCGTCCTTTCTGGAGCCAATCCCTGGCTGGCACTGAGCTGGGGGTGGGCAGGCACCGGGACAGCCTGCTCTGCAGCAGGCAGTGCTGGAGCCTTGGCCATGGGGCAGCAGGATGGAGCAGGGTTCAAGGGACACAGTGGGGTGGATGTGGCCGTGGCATGGAGCGTGTGGAACTTCATGGCATACCAGGATGGAGGATGTGGGATTCTGGGCCCTGGTGGGATGGAAGGGTTGAGATTTCAGGGCTGCCCTATAGATTTGAGGGACTTTCCTCACCTGCACTGTTTCCTCTGTGCCTCCTGCAGCCACGACTATGAGAAGCCCCAGGAGGTAACTCTGGGGGCCAACAAGGTGATCGAGGGGCTCAACAGTGGCCTCCTGGACATGTGTGCAGGGGAGAGGCGGGTGCTCATCATCCCCCCACACCTGGGCCACGGGGAGAGTGGAGGTAGGGGAGCAGCAGCCAACATGTGCGACGCAAACTGGGGGGTTCAGCCTTGCTGGGCCCCTGCTGGGCTCCATCACCCCTCACCCTGCCAGGGCTGTGGGGCTCAGGGCCAGGGCTTTGCCTTGCTCCCCGTGGTGCTGGAGCCTTTGCTGTGTTTCCAGCCCGGGGGTGCCTGGCAGCGCTGTGCTCCGCTTCGAGGTGGAGCTGATCTCCATGGAGGAGGGGGTTCCTGAGGGTTACCTCTTCATCTGGCACGGGAGCCACCGGCCAACCTGTATGAGCAGATGGACCTCAACAAGGACGGGGGGATCCCTGCTGATGAGGTGAGTGGGTCCCAAAAGGTGGGCTGCAGAAGGAAATGGGGGCACAGGGGACCACACCCTGGGCAGCAGCACTTGAAGGGCACTGGTGAGCCTGCAGGGCTGTGCAGGAAGAACACCCCAGCCAAAGCATTGCTGCTGGGTGCATGCAGTGTCCCCGAGGGCAGCCTCTGCTCCAGTCCCTGCCCTGCGTGGGCTGTGGTCTCCCTGTGCTGCTGGGAGCTGAGCCAAACAGCATCTCTTCCCCTTCCCCTCTCCAGTTCTCCACCTTCATCAAGACCCAGGTGGCAGAGGGGAAAGGCCGCCTCATGCCCAGCTCCGACCCGGAGAAAGTCATTGCTGACATGTTCCAGAACCAGGACCGCAACCAGGACGGGAGGATCACACCCGAGGAGCTGAAGCTCAAGTCGGACGAGGACCGGGAGAAGATTCATGAGGAGCTCTGAGGAGCAGTCCCTGCTGCTCCTGGAGACAGGACTCATCCTTGCCATGCCATGGCCGCTCTCCCACCCCAGGAATCTGCCCCTGCCCCTCCCCAGTCCTGCAGGGGCCACGTTTGGATTTTCACTTCTTATTAACTGAGGGTATTTTGATGTGTTCTCCTGAGCAGGAAAACTCAGCCCACAGCTAATAAACCCAGAGTTGTCCCCTCCCTAAGCCCCTTCATCCTCCACCAGTGACTGCAGATCCAGCCCCCTCACCTGTCTGTGCTGCCTCAGGGGGCAGGTAGGATGTAGGGGTGTCCCCCTCACCTGCACCATGGCAGTTTGTAGTTTAGGGTTGAGGATTGGGGTTTTTTATATATACACTTAAAATTTATTAGAGAGAAGAAAGAGAAGACTTTTCCTCCAGTCCCTGCTCCGCCCCTGCTGGTTCCTCCCTGGGACCAGAGGCTGAAGGGGGCTCAGGTTCCCAGGTGAAACCCCAATATTCTGCAGGCATCTGCCATTCCAAAGTCTGGGTCCCCTGGAACTGTGGGACCTGGCAAACCCCTCATCAGCTGGGAGAAGGGAAAGAGACCCTCATCCCCCAGCCCTCAGGGAGCAGCACTGTCCCCCTTCACACCCTCCCCACCTCTCAGCCCCCAGTGATTGAGACAAATCAGACCCATTTAGTTTCATTGCCTAAATGCAGGTCACAGCCTTGGAGTGCCCAGGTCCTCGTGCTGGGACCAGCACAGCTCTGGCACCTGCCAGCTCCCAAAGCCTGTCCTCGACAGGGATAGAAGAAACACAGGAACACAGCAGTGCAGCGTGAACCTCTCAAACGGGGACTCTGCCTTGCACCAAATAAATAAAGAAAGAATTCCTCCAGGTTTCCAAGGAGTTTGGCTGTGTTTGGTTGCTTTGCCATGAAACATTCCCATGTGTTGGGGTAGCAGCACAGGGACCCACAGAGCCCAGGGGGGTTCCAGGCCCCAGCATCCACTGGGTCTGGCAAGAGAAACCAAAATTCCTGCCTGGGATCCTCCACCAAAGCCAAAAGGGCTTCATCTGCAGCAGCCAGTGAGGGCTGGAGGGCTCTGGTGGGATGGGAGCTGGGGAGCAGAGGCAGCTGCCAGCACCAGCCCAGGGAACAGAGCAGCTCCAGCCCCTTGGTGCTGGGTACAAACCACCTGTGACCCAGCTTTAGCCAACTGTGTTTTTATTCCAAAACAGAGAACAAATCTGCTCTTCCCAAAGTCCCACATAACCAGAGGTTATATGGTAATAAAATGGTCTCTTCCTATTGCTGCTCTGAGAGCCCAGGATCAGCCCAGAAATTTAGTACACAAACATGGTCAGGTAAAACATTGCTTAAAACTCAAAATTCTGCCATTGGCCTGTCCTCCCCCATCCCTACCCCTCCTCCTCTGATCCCTGGCAGACAAACTTACTTCTGGCTTTGGGCAGCAGCAGCCGAGCTCCGGGGCCTTCGGGGACAGCTGGAAAAAGCTTTTTTTCCACAGTAAGAGCTGTACTGGTGCAAGAGGGATGGATGAGCTGAGACACGAGGCCAGAGAGCTGCTGGTTTACACAGGGAATGAGGGGCTGGGTGATGTGATGGCCAGCAGGGCCACACCAGCCCAGTGGCTGCACTGGCACCAGAGTCAGCCCAGGAGCTTTGAAGCCCACAGGATGAGAGAGAGACTTGTTTTCTTAGCCAGGAACATAGTGACACATCTAAACCGGGTCTGTCCTCAGCACACAGTAAACTGTCTCCATTCCACCCTCAGCTGCTGAAGCAAGGACAGAACATCTCTGTCTGAAACATGGGATGGTTTGTCGTGGCCTCAGGAGGTGGCAGGGGTGAATTCCCAGTGGGATGAAGTTTGAGCAGAATAGAGTCAGCTGGGTGGGAAACTGCAGAGCCAGGCAGAGTTGGGGAAAGGGAAAGAAGAAGCTTCCTCCATCTCACCTCTCCTGCTCCAGGACTGGCCAAGGGCATTCGTGAGGTTGGGATGGAGCCCAGCCAGTACCAGGTACCAGCAGGGCCCCTCCAGCTCTGTCCTGGAAAGGACATTCCCTGCCCAGTGCCTGCTGGTGTGGCTGGAGCTGGGACACCACGTGCCCAGCTCATGTCTCTGTCAGGATGTAGCGCAGAATCCCATTCACCACGTCCAGCGTCTCGTCGCTCTCCAGGACAACGTCATAGGAATCCAGGTACTTGCCCCTCCGCTCCTCCACCTGCCAGGACCGTGAACAATGAGCAGCTGAGGGGGAGGATGTTCCACCCACAGCCCCCCCTGCCAAAAAAGGGGGTCAGTAACTACCCTGGCCATTTCCCAGACACAGCAGGAGCTCAGCAGACACTCCAGGCCTCTCTGCACACCCCATAGGAGCTTGTATGAATCTCTCAGCTGCCCAAATCACTGGGGCAGCCCCCTGCCCCTCACTGCTGCCTCCAGCCCTGGCACCTGGGGAAGGCTGGTAGAGAAGCACTAAACTGCTCCTCTCACCCACCTTGTCATTGAGAAATCCAATCTTGAGGATGTTCTCGACGCTGGGAACACCATCTGCCATGGTCAGGTCACCCATGGAGTCCCCCAGCAGGATGATGCTCGTCCTGGTGCTCAGCTGCTGGAAGTACCCTGTGCCCTGCAGCACGGTGTTGTTCTTGTTGTAGGTGTGGATGAGGGGTCCCTTGAAGTGCGTGAGGACTCCCTGACATGGGACAGACAGGCACACAGCTCTTCACCTGATGGGGTCACTGTTAGTGATGTGCCAGTCCTCAGTCCCAGCGCCACACCACTAACCTCACACTCACCACAGAGATGCAATGCAAGAACTCACATCATCGTTGAAGTCCATGTAGTTGGACACCACATTGACATTGGAGTAGAAGACGTTGGCCTGACGGATAATCTCTTCCAGGATATCACCAACACCAGCAGAGAAGATGAACAGAGGGACGTTGTTCTCATGCAGCTGATCAAAGAACTCCTTGAAGCCATCCCTAGAGTAGGAGTGTGTTTCCAGGGCTGTGTTTCCAGCTCCTAGCATGGCTGGTGCCCTGTGCTGGCAGCATGCTCAGCCCAGCTCCTGCTCCTGCCCACCACGCCCAAACACACACACAAACGTGAGCTCTGCCATCAGCCCCAGCTCTCTGTGGCACCAGCCCTCCCGTGGCCTTCCCGGTGCAGAACCCCAGAGCTCTGGGTGCAGCAGCTGGGCGGGTGCTTGTGGGAACACAGAGCACTCCAGCCTTTTGCCTGGCACCTCCTGAGCACACCAGCTGCTCAGCAGGGACACAGGGCACAGCCTGCCCACACACAGCCATGCCACAAACCATGTGGGAGACGTGCAACAGGTTGGACTGCTTGGGAGGATGATCAGAACAACCTGTGACAGCCCCAGTCTGCCAGGACACAATTCCAATGCAGAAGTGGAACTTGGGCTCATGAAAATCCATCTCTTCCCTCAGCCTGGCAGCAACCTGGCAGAGCCCAACTCCCCAGGCCAGCCTTAGAGCCACAGCTGCCAGGTCAACTTTAGCAGCAAGTTCTAGCACAACATTTTTGTGCTGTGGGTGAAATCTGCTGCTGAGCCAAGGCTCTGCATAAGCTTTGGCACTTCCAGTGCAAAGAACACAGCTGTGCTGGAAGCAGGGAGCTGCACACTGCCCCTGCAAATGGGGAGCTGTGCCCAGCAAAAGCCCCTCAGCTGTCCTTGCCAAGGCCTAAGAGAGTTTTCAGAGCAGGAAGGGAGCAGCCTGCAGCCAAGGAGCAAGCTCAGGCTGTGCCTCATGTTCTGACTTCCTTAGAACTCAGCCCCAGGGAGCAAGCAAGGAGGCTGGCATTGGTCACACTGTGCTGTGGTGACAGCACAGAGACCCGGCTCCATGGCAGAAAAAGCTGTGCAGCAAACTGTCTCAGCACACACCCTGTGGCAACTCACAAACCCTGTGCCCCTAGCATCACACCCCTGTGCCCAAACCTCACCATCACACCCCTGTGCCCAAACCTCAGCATCACATCCCTGTGCCCAAACCTCAGCATCACACCCTGTGCCCAAACCTCAGCATCACATCCCTGTGCCCAAACCTCAGCATCACACCCCTGTGCCCAAACCTCAGCATCACATCCCTGTGCCCAAACCTCAGCATCACATCCCTGTGCCCAAACCTCAGCATCACATCCCTGTGCCCGTACCTGAGCATCGCTTCTGACTCTCTGACAATCTGGGCTATGTCACCTTTGTGGATCTTCTGCTGCACCAGCAGCTCATGGGCCTTGGTCCACCTGTATTTGACATGGGAAAGGCAGCAGTGACAGAGCTCCCAGGCAGAGGCCCTCAGCAGTCAGAAACAGCAACTAAACCTTGTGGGATTGCTGCCAAGCCCAGGGATGATTCAAGCCTCATGTCCTGTAGTCCTCAGGGATGAGAGGTTGTCAGGACAAGGTCAAGACACCACAAACAGCACTCACCACTCCACCATGAGGGGACCTTTCTCTTCCAGGCTCCGGTTGGGATCTATTTCAATGGGATAGTAATAGTGGAGCAGATCCTTCAGCTGGAGTGTCACACAGAGGGAAAAGGAACAAAGTGAACAGCAGGTCTAAAGAGAGTAAACAAAACTAGCATTTCTGAAGTTCTCTAAAGCATTGCTCTTCCTAAACACAACCAAAAGCTTGGCACGGAGCAGCTCCCCTCTGAGCATGCCTGCAACTCTCGGCAGCCTGGCTGGCCCTCACCTCACTGCAGGTACAGACAGCCCTCCCCTTCCTCCTCTTATCAAACTGAAACACTCACAGCTGCACGTGCAAATTCGAGTTCCCTTTTTTAACTTCTCCTTTGTCACTGCTGGCTGAAATGCAGCCTGGACACTTTCTCATTCCATCCTGGGCCACCACAGCTGGGAGAGCTGCCACACCAGCCAGTGTGACCTCCTGATGACAGGTGACAGACACAACAGCCACTGAGCCAAGACACAGTGCCTTACATGCAGCACCCACCTTCTTCTTGCCATCCTCGCTGATAACACGGCTGGTATCAAGGATATCTGCAAAGAAAATAAAACGCCAATGATGTAGAACCATAAACAGACTTTCTACAGCAACTCCCCTGTGTCTCAGTGCTGGCTCCTCCCAATCCAAGCCGTGGGGATGCTGTGACCCGAGCACAGGCTCGCCCTGGGGTCCCAACACAGGGGCTCCCACTCTGAGCCCGCAGCAGGCCCCGATTGCAGGGCCTGCCTTGGCCAGACAGCAGCCTCGGTGCCCATGGGCAGTGGGATGAAGGCAGCCAGCCCAGGAGCTGGCTCCTACAGCGGGCAGTGGGCAGCTGGCACCGGGCAGTGAGGCCAGACCTGTGTGAGGGAGGACAGGAAAGAGCACCAGGCCTGGCAGAGGAGGGGCCAGGGGATGACAGGAACCACGTCAAATACAAACACAGAAACCAAACAGAACTGGCGACAGTAAAAACAACGGCTTCCACTCACTGTGAGATGTGGGGCAGCGCCTGCCATTGCAGCCAAACCTGCTCAGCGTCATGTCAAAGTCAGAAATGACCTGGAAGAGGAGAGAAACCCAAATCCGTGCGTGACCCAGTGCATTCTGCAGTGGCCACAGTGAGCCCAAGGTGCTGCCACGTGTGAGAGTGTGCACCCAGCACCACTAGTCTGCCGTGGGCACAGACTGGCAGCGACGACGTGGCCACTCCTACCGGCCACCAGGCAGATGATATCCTTGCCCTCCCACCCCGGAACTCTTATCGGCACCGAATGGCTTCATCCTGCCTGGGCCGAGCAGGGCTTTGGGCACTGGCGCCCAGTGAAAGGTTCAAACTGGGAGCCCAAAGGCCCGTCCGGGGGGAGCCACCAGCCCCGTACTCCGCCTGCCCTGGGGCTTAGCCCTCGCCGCCTGCAGCCCTCGCCGCCGCTGCTCTCTCGGGGGCTGGGAGAAGCCGGGCCGGGGCCGGGGGCCGAGGAAGGGGCAGCTGAAAAAAGCACAGAGCACGGGCGATGCACCGCCTGCCCCGCCCAGCCGGTACCTGCAGTTTGGCCGCCCCCTGCTCCCGGAGAGCCTGGATGATCCCCCGCACGCGCTCGGGCTGCCGGATCCGGACCGTCGCTTTCTCCAGCTCGGGCACCTGCAGGCACAGACCCCGCTCGGTGCCGCCCGCGGCTCCCCCCAGCTCCGGGGGGACCGAGACCCTCCAGCCCCTCTGTCCCTCTGCCCCGGCCGCGCTGCCGGTTCACCATCCCACAGCCCCTCTGACCACCCCACAGCCCACCCACCACCCCGCAGCCCCTCTCACCATCCTACAGCCCGCTCATCCCCCCCAGCCCGCTCACCATCGCGCTCTCTCTGTTCCGCTCCGTTCCGTTCCGCTCCGTGCCGCCGGGCCGCGCAGCCGCGGGCCGGGACCGGAAGGCGTTCGTGGCCCGGGGGCGCCGGGCGGGGCTCGGCTCCGTTCGGGGGGTGCCGGGCCCGCAGAATCTCCCGCGCTCCGCCCCGCGCCCGCAGCAGCTCCGAGCGGCGGCTGCGTTTCCCTCGCGACCAGCCGGGAAAGAGAACGATAAATTAAAAACTAAAAAAGAAAAAAAAACCTAAAAGTCACTCTGAAGCACTCTGCAGCCCCGCGAACACTGAGAACACTGGCGGGGGAGAAGCCCTCAAAGAACCATCCCCCAGCATTGCAAAGGCCCCCACTAACCGATATCCCTATGTGTTACATGCACAAGATTTTTAAACCCCTCC
The DNA here is from genome assembly GCA_032173965.1 of Sitta carolinensis. Lineage (NCBI taxonomy): Eukaryota > Metazoa > Chordata > Aves > Passeriformes > Sittidae > Sitta > Sitta carolinensis. Next base: position 2,926,213 of record CM063307.1, read on the forward strand.
AGGGATGAGGATCCACCACTACTGCCCTCGGCAGCCTGTGCCAGGGCTGGACAGCCCATTCGGGAAAAAAAAATCCCAAAACGCAACCTAAACCTCCCTGGCACAACATGAGTGACAAAGCAGCAGGGACAGTGTGTGTGACAGCAGGGAAAGGGCTGGACCGTACCTCAGCTTCCTCCTGGGCAAGGTGGCACAAGACACTTCAGCAGTGCTTCATGCCCACCTTTGGGGGCTCTACACCCCAGGGAAATATTCCTCAAGGGTGGCCAGGGGTTTGATCTCATGGCTGTTTGGCTCCAAGCAACCATCACCACGGAGTAGGTCTGGGGCCCAGCATAACCTGGGCTGTGGGGAAGCAAAGGCCGGGGGCAACCAGAGAACCTGGGCCTGGGTCAGCCCTGCAGCTGTGATGTCATTATGGGGCACATAGAAGCAGCAAGGGAGCTCAGTGCGGGACAACACCAGAGTGCTCCACACACCTCAGCAAGAGGTCACACACTGCCTCTGGCTCCAACGTGTGGGATAGCTGGGCACCTACCAAATAGTCACCCTCCAACTCGAAGTGGAAGATGAGTGTTAGGAGTTGCAGCATCTCCAATGAACTCCGCCTGGAAGGGAGATTCTGTGATGCCATCATCAGTGTAGAGGGGGTGGAATTCAAGGTTCACAAGATCATCCTCTCTTGCTGCAGTATCTACTTCAGGTCAGTCGTTGAAGGGGATAGGGGCAAACAGTATTCCCTGACTGAGGTCAGCCAGCCTCAGCACTTCTCCAGGACTTCCACCTGCACTGAACTTCTCACCAAGTGATTTCCCATAGTCCTCACACCTCCCTGAACACCAGGATTAATCCACATATCAGTGGTTCTTGGCAGTGGTGTTGGAGGAGCCCCAGACACAGTGCAGGGATAGAGCCCAGCCAGCCTTGCCCAGCCGACACAGGGCAGCTTTGCCTTGCCCACACCCTGTGACTCTGTGGGTTCAAGACCAAGTGCTGCTGCTTGTCTCAATCTGTATCAATCTGGGCTGGGGGATGAATGGATTGAGAGCAGCCCTGGGGAGAAGGACTTGGGCGCAGGTGGATGAGAGGCTGAACATGCCCTGGCTGTGTGCACTGGCTCCCAGAACCCTCCCATTGTCCTGGCTTCATCCCTACAGCATGGGCAGCAGGCAATGGGGGGGATTCTGCCCCTCTGCTCCTCTCAGGTGAAACCCCCTGCCCTGCTGCCTTCTTCAGCTCTGATATGCTGCAGAGGCTGTGTCTCCTTTTTCAAAGAACCATCAAGTACAACATTAAGCAACAAACCATGGGGTCTCCCAGAATGGCTCTTACCAGTGCCAAAACTGGTTCCCTGGAGGCAGGGGGGCACAGGGATCCAGGGGCAGGCTTTAACGCAGCAACGCCATGTTTTCAGGGCTCTGTTTACCACCTGGGACCGCGCAGACAAGACGGTCTATAAAATCCCTGGCATTTCAGCTGAAATGATGGATCTCATCATCAATTACGCCTACACTGGGACAGTAGCGATCACAGAGGACAACGTTGAGAGTTTGCTGGCTGCAGCAGATCAGTTCAATGTCATGGGCATTGTCAGCCTGTGCTGTGAATTCCTCACTTCCAGGCTGTGCTTTGAGAATTGCATTGGCATTTACAAAGTCACTGACTATTACCACTGCCCTGACCTGCGCGCAGCTGCCTGCATGTACATCCTGTATCACTTTGAGGAGGTGTGCCAGGTGTCCAAGGAGTTCCTAGACCTCTCTGCCGAGGAGCTGGCACACATCATTGAGAAGGATGAGCTTAACGTGCAGCGAGAAGAAGCCGTGTTTGAGGCTGTGCTGAGGTGGATCGCTCATGACCCGCAGAACAGGAGGCACCACATCGCCTGCTTGCTCAGCAAGGTGGGTGCAGCACAGCTTTGGAGCTGTGCCCAAAGGCTACTGGGGGGGAAACCATCAGTATTAGTACTTCAACCTCCTCCTTGCATGTTTCAGGTTCGACTGGCACTGCTCCAATATGACTACCTCATGAACAATGTCAAAGCTCACGAGTATGTGAAAGAGAATGCCGAATGCAAAGATCTTATCATGAGCGCCCTATCTGAAATCTACAACCTGAACTCGTAAAGATCAGGATTCATCAGTCAATGCCGACCCGCTCACCCGGCCGCGCCTGCCCCACGCCATCCTCTTTGCCATCGGGGCTGGACCGGGGGCGGCGCCACCAGAGCCATCGAGACCTATGATGGCCACACTGACAAGTGGCTGAACATCCCCTGGGAGCAAGAGAGCCCCCTTGCCTACCATGGCTCGGCTTATCTGAAAGGCCACGTCTATGTCATCGGTGGATTCGACGGCACAGATTGTCTCAACATCGTCAAGCGGTTCGATCCGCTCCAGAAGACGTGGCAGCAGGTAGCCCCCATGCACTCCCGGCGCTGCTATGTCAGCGTCACCGTGGTGGACAACTTCATCTACGCCATGGGAGGGTTTGATGGGTTCGTGCGGCTCAACACAGCAGAGCGGTATGACCCAGACACCAACCAGTGGACCCTGATCGCCCCCATGAACGAGCAGAGGAGCGACGCCAGTGCGACCACGCTGAATGGAAAGGTAAACTAACCCCAGCTAAGAGCAGCTGGGGTTGCAGCATGAAGGAAGTGCACATAAACCTTCACTTAAATTTGTAACACTTCAATTCATAACGATTCATTAAATCCTGGAGTTATGGCTATAAAGCAGCCTGCCTGATGTGGCAGAGATGCCACCAGGAGTACAAAAACTCTTCCAGAGCTGCTGCCCACCTCATGCCTGACAGCCCTTTTCCTGGCCATAGGTGCAGTCAGGCCTGTCTGCTTCATGCAGCTTGAAAAATCAAGAGTCAAAATCTTGCTGGCATCAACTCTGTGCACTGCTGCTACTTTGAACCCAGGATGACAAGACCATTCCCATCCTAAACAAAAACACCCCCAAAATCCTGCTACGCCATTCATTTTCAGCATTGTTTCCTCACCAAGGGTCTAACCACCCCATTCACGCTTTCCCTCCTCTCCTGTCCCCAGGTGTACATCTGTGGTGGGTTTGATGGCAATCAGTGCCTCAGCTCAGCTGAAGTGTTCGACCCCATCACAAACCAGTGGTCCCTGATCACCCCAATGAGCAGCAGGAGAAGCGGAGTTGGGGTGGTGGCGTACCGGAACGAGGTGTATGCGGTAAGGGCCAACACCAGCCAGCACTGCAGGCCTTTGGGTGGCTGCAGTTCCCAGACCTCCAGGGTGGCCATGTGTTTACAGCAGGTTTAGGGAAGTCAGAGCCAGAATAGTTGATGCACTTCCTGAGAATGTTAGCATCCATCACATGCTTTTGAGTATGAAAATGGTGTTTGGCAATGTTTAAGCAGCTGCAGCAAAGAACGTAAAAGTTCTGCCACTGCCAACAGCATCAGCAGTACAAAGCAGGGGCTTGGGCCTGTTCATCCATTGTGTATCCTCACCATGGACTGCATCATACCTCTGGAGAAGTGTCAAAATTGACAGTGGTATAAAATGCTTTGGAAAGGTCCCCAGAGAGCAGGGAGCAATAAGCAAGAGCCATATTCGGAGATCTCATGCTCTCCACCATGCTCAGACTGCAGCCAGGGAGGCAGGAGCAGTTTCCATCTCACTGTGCATGCCAGGATCTGGCTGAGGAAAGGCTCCTCTCAAGCTCTGTCCCTTTGGCACTCACAGGTTGGAGGCTTTGATGGCAACAGCCGGCTCCGGAGCGTGGAAGCGTACAACCCTGTCACCAACACCTGGCACGCCGTGCCCTCCATGCTAAATCCACGCAGCAACTTTGGCATTCAGGTGATGGACGGCCTGCTGTTCGTGGTTGGGGGCTTCAATGGCTTCGGCACCACGGGTGCCACCGAGTGCTACGAGGAGGACACCACCGAGTGGTACGACGCCCACAGCATGAGCATCGCCCGCAGTGCTGTCAGCTGCTGCGTGGTGCCAGGGCTCTCCAGTGTCACGGAATACATTGCCAGGCAACACTACTAACAGCACGGCTCCTCCATGAGCATCTCGTTCACCAGCTCAACTCGGAGCTCACCATTGTAAATAGTCCCCCTTAGCTAGGAGTGTTGGATGCCTGTGTAAAGAGCTCTCTTTAGTTAATAAAGTATGTTCTTGTGGTGGTTTGAAAAGGAAGTGATTTTTCGGGATTCGGTGGTCAAACCAATGGGTGCTCAGGTTTGAATATTGGCACCTGGTGTGGCCACTGAGGACAGGGATCCCCTCTGAGCACACAGGGGGTTCAAAGCAGAGCGCTCCCGGGAGAACTCTCTCTCGGTTCCGCTCGTGAGGGCGGTCAGGCCTGCCCTGCCCAGCTGCGGCCTGGGCGGGGCAGGGGAAGCCATGCGGCCTGGGCGAGCTGGGCCGGAGCCTTGGGCACAGAGGGGGAGAGAAAGCTCCTGCAGGATGGAAGGGGGCAGAGAGTACAAGAACCTGGAGAGGCATCAGGCAGCCCCCTTTCCCGCCCCGCAGAGAGAGAGAAAGACTGTGCCTGTGCCACCTGGAAATTGGATATCGGCAGCCGGGCAGCACGGCCCAAGGAGTGAGGAGGGGGTTGCGTGAGAACAGGGCACAGGTCGTGGGAGTTCTGGGCAGGCACAGCCCAAGGTTTTAACCCTTTTCATAGATGATGGAAACTTTACAAATGCTGATCCTCCTCAATCTGAAGGAGAAGAAGGATAGAGATGAAATAGAGAGAACTGGGCAAAGGGGATGAAAGTTCGTGCAAATGAAAGATTGTTGGAAGACACTGAGAAGAATCCTAGGTGGGAGGAGATGATGGAGTGGCCTTTGGCTGGACTTTTCTTGTATGGCCATAGACGGAGCCATTTTTATTTCCTGTGACACAGAGACTGCATCTGGGGAGAGGCATTGGCTTGGAGCCAAGAGTGGGCAGTGAAAGAGTGGTGCGAGCAGAGATGGAGAGGAAGATCTCTGTTCTCAAGGCCCCTCGGCCCCAGGGGGTGAAACTGGGGGGACTGGCGTCCCGAGATTTGAGAGACTGTCGTGTTTTTAGAACCGACCAAAGCATCTTTAAAAAGAGAAACCCTAGAAGCAGTTCTGGTCCATGCCCAGTGGTGAGAGCACTGGACATGGAAGGAAAAAGTCACAATATGGTACAAGAGAGATTCCTATCTCTCCTTGAGGAACTGAGTACTCATTAGCAGAAGGGTGGTAACGCACTGAGGACTGATTATCTGAGAGGTGGTAACTTGACTGGGAATTTGAGTTTTGTCTCCCTGTGTTGAGAATTTGGGTGGGGGAGGAGGAGTGTTTCCAAGGTTTTCATCCCCTTCTATGTGTGTCTCCTTTATAGATTGTAAGTAAATAAAGTTTTCTTTTTTTCCTTTTGTTCCTAAGTTAGAACCTGTTTGGCTCTGTTTTTAGTCACATCTCACAGCAGAAACCAGAGACAATGTATTTTCATGGGGGCACTGGCCTTGTGCCAGCGTCAAACCATGACAGTTCTCTTGTTCTAAAAGAGAAACAATTGTAACAGGCCAAAAGGGGCATTAGGATTTCAAATTTTCACTCCACAGGGCTACCCAAGGTGTCAGCCCCACCCTATACATCAACTTAAAAAATCAAAAGCACAACAGAATGCTAGAGAAATAAAAGGTTTATTTTCATTAATTCACCTCTTACAATAAACTTTAGTACAGTGTATTTAAGGTTAAGAACAGGACAGCAGGATCTGTTTCAAAGGGCCTATGACACACACTACTTTACCTCACAGGTAAGGACAGGAGTGCTGCTCCCCAGGAAACTGCTGTCCCTCCCTTAATATGCCAGGAGAGCAGAGCTGCTGCAACCCACAGTGACACGGACCCACGAGGAGAACCTGACTATTAATGGTCATCAAACAGCTCGTTAGTTCCACACTCTACACTCAGATTAGTAACAGGGTTAGATCCTCAAGAGCACCTGTTTTATCAGATTCCATCCAGGACTGTCAAATGGGAGATGGCTTCTACCCCAACCTAAGGTGGACAGAGCTGAAAATAACTTTCTTTATGCAACAAACCACTTTCTTTATGCTTGCTCTTCAAAGCCCATTGCATGTCACAACATCCTGTTACAAGGCTGTATGAAGAACAACGTAAAAAGTTCTAATTCCTTGGGACTGGGTTTGTTATAAGCCACCAGCATATTCCACAAAACACAAGATGAGCCAAGAGTCTGGATTTTAATATTTGCTGTAATGGAGAAAAATGCCATTGCAATAGTCAAGTAGAATGCTGGGTACTCCTGTTCACAGCACATGTACCATCAGGCTGTTTGCTTCATCTCTGGAGTGGTCTCCCACTATGTGCAAGGGAGTCATTAAAAACACACACAATCCCTGGCTACTAATGGAGTACCCAGGTAGTTCTAAAATATGATCTACACATATGGCCCTGGGAGTTACTCAAGTGACTGCCAGCACCTGGCAGGTGTCACTGGCACTGTGAGCAGAAAGCCAGGACATGACACGTGTGTTTGGTGGCAGGTATCAGGAGACAGGTGTAGAGGTGTGCTTGTCCTAAGGAGGAGGAAAACTTCCCCCAATGTCCTTTTCCCTCAGGGAGGCCAGCAGTCAGCCTTCTCACCCTTACTGAACACGCACTGGGATCCTGCTGACAGCTGACCAGCCTTTAGAAACACACAGGAAGAATCCCCAGGCTTTTGTTTATGGCAGCATTTGGTAAACACCCAGCAAGCTATGGTGGTCAAAGGCACAAGGAGCTGTTAGGGATTCACAGACCTGTGGGCTAAACTGCAGCCAGAGCCTTGAATGCAATTCTCCCAACACCTCATGTGATGCCACGGATCATTCAACCTATCAGTCACAAACCACATCAGTGCCACTGGTCCCCTGGGATTCGAGGCTTGTCCTAGTTTAGGGCAAATCTGGGAGAAAACCTCCAAAGGATGATCCCTCCGGAGATCAAACCCACACGGCCCCTCCCCCCAGCCGGTTCGGGAATGATTCCTCGGAGAGAAGTGGAAAGAACCTGTTTATTTAACAGGCACAGCCCCCCCCCCCCCCCCCCCAGTACACAAAATGAACAATACCAGATGACAACACTTTTTCACAGCTCTGAAAAAGAGATGACAAATGCAGCGAGTCTCTCTTGGGGTGGTCGCTCTGCTGTCACTCCCTCCGGCGCTGGGGATGGCTGTTGCCGGCCACAAGGTGTTCTCAGGTCCCAGTCCGGAGCAGGTCCCAGTAGTTACAAGAAAAAAGAAAAAAAAAGAAAAAACAAAGCAAGAGCGAAGCGAAGCAGGAGCAAAAGCAGCAGCCAGAGCTAGAGTCAAGGAGAAAAGAGAGCAGCAAAAAACAACAGCCACACTATGTACTGCCCCGTCTCTGTGTCCCGCCATTCGTGGGGGGGGGAAGCAGGCTGATAACAGAACCAAAACAAAACATTTGTCCTTCAGAGCCAGTCTCACAGGCACAGAACATAACATCCAACATAGCAGAACAGACATAAATGGGGATACAAACATCACCCTAGGACATTCCACCCCTTATCCCCATATTATACTACCACACATCATACATTTTAAAACTTCCATCTGTCACTTGCTCAGACCTTCGACACTTACATATTTCCTTCTCCATTTTTCACTTGCCCAGACCTTCGACACTTACACATTTTCTTCTATCTCATGTCTATATAGTTTGATGTACAGACAATGGCAGTAAGCTCCAACAAATATTGATCATCTTCACCCCACAATCAGATCTCCCTGAGGTACACATCGTGTTGATCCATCTCTTTGCATTACCCACCAGGTGCAACCTGGTCCCTGAGCAAAGACAACCCCACGGATGGGTTTGTCTGTACTCGAGGCAGACTTGATCCACACCGTCTTCCCTAACAAACCTCTGACATGCACCACTGGGACTTTATCTCCGTCTGCTGTATTCAAGGACTCAGACTGGGCAGGACCTGCTCGGTTGGTGGAACCCCGAGTGTTAACTAACCAAGTGGCCTTTGCTAGATGCTGCTCCCAATTTTTGAATGATCCCCCACCCAAGGCCTTCAGCTGGGTTTTTAGTAATCCGTTGTACCTTTCTACTTTACCTGCAGCTGGTGCATGGTAGGGAATATGATACACCCACTCGATGCCATGTTCCCTAGCCCAGGTGTTGATAAGACTGTTCTTAAAATGAGTCCCATTGTCTGACTCAATTCTCTCAGGGGTACCATGCCTCCAAAGGACCTGCTTTTCAAGGCCCAGGATGGTGTTCCGGGCAGTGGCATGAGACGTAGGGTAGGTCTCCAACCATCCTGTGGTGGCTTCTACCATTGTGAGAACGTAGCGCTTGCTTTGACGTGTTTGGGGCAGTGTGATGTAGTCAACCTGCCAGGCCTCCCCATACTTGTATTTGGACCATCGCCCCCCATACCAGAGGGGCTTCACCCTTTTGGCCTGCTTGATGGCAGCACACGTCTCACAGTCGTGGATAACCTGAGAAATACTATCCATGGTTAAATCCACCCCTCGGTCTCGAGCCCACTTATAGGTGGCATCTCTACCCTGATGGCCTGAGGCATCATGGGCCCATCGAGCTAGGAACAACTCTCCCTTGTGTTCCCAGTCTAGATCTATCTTGGACACCCCTATCTTTGCAGCCTGATCTACCTGATTGTTGTTTTGGTGCTCCTCATTAGCTCTACTTTTGGGGACATGGGCATCTACATGGCGGACCTTCATAGGTAGCCTCCCTACTCTGGTAGCGATGTCTTTCCACTCTTCAGCAGCCCAAACTGGTTTTCCTCTACGTTGCCAGTGAGCCTTTTTCCACCTCTCCAGCCATCCCCACAGAGCATTGGCTACCATCCATGAATCAGTGTAGAGGTAGAGCTTTGGCCACCTCTCTCTTTCAGCAATGTCCAGGGCCAGTTGAACGGCTTTGAGCTCTGCAAGTTGGCTTGACCCATCTTCTCCCTCAATGGCCTCTGCGACCTGTCGTGTGGGGCTCCAGACAGCTGCTTTCCACTTCCGGTTCATCCCTACAATACGACAGGAACCGTCAGTGAAAAGAGCATAGCGTGTTTCCTCTGGGGGCAGTTGGTTATATGGAGGAGCTTCTTGAGCCCGTGTCACTGGCTCTTCTTCTTCATCTCTGACATCAAAATTCTCACCTTCGGGCCAATTTGTAATTGCCTCCAGAATCCCAGGGCGATTTAGTTTACCTATACGGGCGCGCTGTGTGAGAAGAGCAATCCACTTGCTCCATGTAGCACTGGTGGCATGGTGGGTAGAAGGAACGTTGTCTTTGAACATCCACCCCAGTACCGGTAGTCGGGGTGCCAGAAGGAGTTGCACTTCTGTACCAATCACTTCTGAGGCAGCTTGGACTCCTTCGTAAGCAGCTAAGATTTCTTTTTCTGTTGGAGTGTAGTTGGATTCAGACCCCCTGTAGCCTCGACTCCAAAATCCCAATGGTCGACCCCGAGTCTCCCCAGGCACCTTTTGCCAAAGGCTCCAGGACAGACCATGGCTCCCGGCTGCAGAGTAGAGCACATTCTTCACCTCTGGTCCCGTCCTGACTGGGCCAAGGGCCACCGCATGAGCCATCTCCTGCTTAATCTGGGCAAAAGCTTGTTGCTGCTCAGGGCCCCAGTGGAAATCGTTCTTCTTGCGGGTGACCAGGTAAAGAGGGCTTACGATCTGACTGTACTCAGGAATGTGCATTCTCCAAAAACCTATGGCGCCTAGGAAAGCTTGTGTCTCCTTCTTATTGGTTGGTGGAGACATAGCTGTAATCTTATTGATGACATCCGTAGGAATCTGACGCCGTCCATCTTGCCACTTTACTCCTAGGAACTGAATCTCACGAGCTGGTCCCTTGACTTTACTCTTTTTGATGGCGAAACCAGCTTTCAGGAGGATTTGGATAATTTTCTCTCCTTTCTCAAACACTTCTACTGCCGTGTTCCCCCACACAATGATGTCATCAATATACTGTAGATGTTCTGGAGCCTCACCCTTTTCTAGTGCAGTCTGGATCAGTCCATGGCAGATGGTGGGACTGTGCTTCCACCCCTGGGGCAGTCGATTCCAAGTATACTGCACTCCCCTCCACGTGAAAGCAAACTGAGGCCTGCATTCTGCTGCCAGAGGAATGGAGAAAAATGCATTTGCAATGTCAATAGTGGCATACCACTTCGCTGCCTTGGACTCCAGCTCGTACTGGAGCTCTAATATGTCTGGCACAGCAGCACTCAGCGGTGGAGTCACTTCATTTAATGCACGGTAGTCCACCGTCAATCTCCATTCTCCTTCAGATTTGCGCACAGGCCAGATGGGGCTGTTGAAGGGTGAGTGGGTTTTGCTGACCACCCCTTGGCTCTCCAGCTCTCGGATCATCTTATGGATGGGAATCACAGCATCTCGAGTTGTTCTGTACTGTCGACGATGCACTATGGAAGTAGCAATTGGTACCTGTTGCTCTTCTCCCTTCAGAAGTCCTACTGTAGATGGATTTTCGGACAGTCCAGGCAAAGTGTTCAGTTGCTGGATGCTCTCTGTCACTACAGCCGCTATCCCAAATGCCCACCTGAGTCCTTTTGGGTCTTTGAAATACCCACTTCGAAGATAATCTATGCCCAAAATACATGGGGCCTCTGGGCCAGTCACAATAGGGTGTTTCTTCCACTCATTTCCAGTCAAGCTCACATCAGCTTCCACCAAAGTGAAATCCTGCGATCCCCCTGTCACACCAGCAATAGAAACAGATTCTGTCCCCACATGTCTTGATGGGATTAATGTGCACTGCGCACCAGTGTCAACTAAAGCTGTATACTCTCGTGGTTCCGATGTGCCAGGCCAACGAATCCACACGGTCCAGAAAACACGGGTTTCCCTAGCCTCTACCTGGCTAGAGGCAGGGCCCCTCTAAGCCTGGTTATCCTTCTTTCCTTGGGTATATGTTTTGGAGGTTCCTTCAAGGGGATCGGACATGTCATCATTATCATCATACCTGGCAGTTTGGCTACGGGCAACTGGAGCTGCTTTCCTTTTGGTGGAACTTCCTCTCTGATCCTTGTCCTCCTTCAATTCACGCACCCGTTGGGCCAGAGCAGCAGTTGGTTTTCCATCCCATCTCCTCATGTTTTCTCCACAATCACGCAGGAAGAACCACAGCTCAGCTCGTGGGGTGTATTTTCTCTCTCCATATGGGGAACGTCTGCGTTGGGTACCAGAGCCTCTGATCTGTACTGCTGAGATTTGGAGAAGGTCTTCTTTAATCTCTTCTCTGAGCTTCTTATGATTTTCTTCTATCTTGTCCTCTAATTTCTGCAGACATGTTTCCACCGCTGCAATTCTGGCATGTGTTGGGCCATGCACAGCATCTGCGTAAGCTCGGAGCTTCTTTGCCATATCCAGCACAGTCTCATTCCTGTCATCCCTCTTCATTATGGCTAAAGCAGAGGCATATTCTTGTGGCCCAAGTCGTACCAGTTTTTGCCACATCACAGATGTGCATGGTACCATGTCTGGATTCCTAGTTGTTATGTCATCTGAGAAGATAATCTCTGCCACTGCCATTTCTCTCAGGCGTTGTATCCCTTGTTCTATGGTCTTCCACTGTGTTTGCTGCATATAAAGATCGTCTGCACAGAGGTATCTTTGTGCTACACTTTCCAAGACCCGTGCCCAGAGGCTGTGAGGGTTAACCCCCCTCATCATTCCTTGGTCGATGACAGGATCATGTGACAGGGATCCCAAATGCCTCGCTTCAGTGCCATCCAGAATTGTAGCCTCACCTGCAGCATCCCAAAGACGGACTAACCAACTAATTATGGATTCATCAGGTCGTCGAGTGTAGTCCTTCCGTAGGCCACGAAGGTCCTTCAGGGAAAAGGACTCAATATTGGCTTCTGATCTGGTACCTGTTGTTTTGACTCCTGATTTTATGTCAGGAGGTGTTGAGGGTCCTTCTCCTGCATCATCATCATCATCATCCACTGGTCGATCGGTCTTGTCTGTGCACTTCCCACTTCGAGTGCTAGTAGCAACAGCCATTGGTTGAGGCTTATTATCTGCTGTAGCTGCTGCCTTAGGCTCACTATCTGGTTTGGCTGCTGGCTTTGAGCCCAGGGTGTTTGCTGTAGCCTGAGTGACCGGGATAACTGCTGATTTATCTCCCTGCCCCCCTTCCTCTGTCTGCTGCCCTACAGTATCTAGCAGTGTGCGATAAGCATATGCCAGGGCCCAGCTCACTGCAATGATCTTTTTCTCCTTAGGATCATCATGGTACTTCTCTTTCAGGTATTTCCCTACCTCAACTGGGTTCTGAATTTGTTCATGGGGAAAGTCCCAGGCTATAGGGTCAGAGAATTCCTTCAGGATTTGGCCCATATCCTCCCATTTCCCACACCACTCAGGATTTTTCACACCTGGGTCTACTCCTGGGTCAGGGGTCTCATCAGCCCGTCTAGAAATCTCAGCCCTCATTCTAGAGAAGCTGCGGACTGTATAATGGAAGCTTACTAGATTAAAGACCAGAAAGATAGTCTCTTTAACATTCAGGGGAAACTGAATATTCTCAAACAGTGATGTGACAAACTCAGAGGAGAAGAAGGAAAGCAAAGACTGAAAAGCCTCATCCCCTACTCCTCCTATAACAATCTGGGTAAATAACCATAGCCATGAACCATCCATACCTGGAACAGCCCCCAGCAGATTTATAAACTTCTTACAAATCACCACCACCAAGCCCAGCAGTATGGCTATTCTGGTCACTGCCCCTCTGCTGTAAAAACTACGTATTAGGGACAATAGTAGAACTATTTGAGGATAAGCAAATAAACCTAGGGACCATAGAAGTATTATGATCTCAAAAAACCCTAGGGACCAGAAATACAGACAAGCCTTCACCCCAAGAGACATTATGAATTGAAAGCACATGACTATTAAATGCTTTATACCACCACCAAGTAGTAACAACCAAAATATACTCAAAACAGGGTTTTTCCACTCTCTCTCGAGCCTAGCGTTGGGCGCCAAATTTTGTCCTAGTTTAGGGCAAATCTGGGAGAAAACTTCCAAAGGAAGATCCCTCCGGAGATCAAACCCACACGGCCCCTCCCCCCAGCCGGTTCGGGAATGATTCCTCGGAGAGAAGTGGAAAGAACCTGTTTATTTAACAGGCACAGCCCCCCCCCCCCCCCCCCCAGTACACAAAATGAACAATACCAGATGACAACACTTTTTCACAGCTCTGAAAAAGAGATGACAAATGCAGCGAGTCTCTCTTGGGGTGGTCGCCCTGTTGTCACTCCCTCCGGCGCTGGGGATGGCTGCTGCCGGCCACAAGGTGTTCTCAGGTCCCAGTCCGGAGCAGGTCCCAGTAGTTACAAGAAAAAAGAAAAAAAGAAAAAAACAAAGCAAGAGCGAAGCGAAGCAGGAGCAAAAGCAGCAGCCAGAGCTAGAGTCAAGGAGAAAAGAGAGCAGCAAAAAACAACAGCCACACTATGTACTGCCCCGTCTCTGTGTCCCGCCAGTCGTGGGGGGGGAAGCAGGCTGATAACAGAACCAAAACAAAACATTTGTCCTTCAGAGCCAGTCTCACAGGCACAGAACATAACATCCAACATAGCAGAACACACATAAATGGGGATACAAACATCACCCTAGGACAAGGCTGAAAAACCCCAACTGCTTAGAACTATCCCAGAAGTGGCAGAGCAAACATTGAGAGCAGCCTGTGCTGCTGCCAGCCCCCCCTGGAGCACACGGAGGGACAGACGGCACACGCAGCATGCGCTGGCACACACGGGTTACCTGTCCAGGCTGGGGCTGGGCTCACTCTGGCTCTGAGGGGAGTGCTTTTAGTGAACACCACAGCTTGTCCGTCAGCACAAAGTCCTCCTGGGAAGTGCAAAATCAATTTTGCTTAGAAAAAGCAAGACTGCAAGGTTTGTTCTCGCCTCTTTGTTGCAGTGTCATGAATTAAATACTCAGATCCTATTCCAACTGAAAGAACCGTCTAGGTGTTTCTACCTACAAATTGTCTGTATTTGATGACAGACTACGAGAGAGCTTGGAGAGAGCTGTGGTGGTGACCTACCACTCTACAATTGCCTGTTAAATCCCCTCAGCTGGTTCAGCAGGGTAGAGGACATGAACTCCTCTCTGTTGCTTTGGTGCAAAGTCTGGGAAGGTACCTTAAAATCAACTCCCACAAATTGCTGTCCCATCGATGGCTTCAGCACTAGAGGTATTTGCACACTTTATCACAAACTGCTGCAGGAGCAGCAATTCTGCACCTCCTTCAGCCAGACCTGCAAGAGTCCATAAGCTGGACTCCATGGATCCATCCCCAGCTCACAAGCCTGCAGCAGCTGTTTGGGAGCAGTCACCTGCAAACATCACCTTAAACTCACCTATTTCCTCTTGCATGAAGCCAGTAGCATAGACTTCACCTGCCCCAACAACCAAACAGGCAAAGAAAATACAACAGGGTTACTACCACAGAGGAGTAAAGCCAGACAAACTGCTCAGAATTTTAAGTTTGGTAGTTTTTTTAACTAAGGCTGTAGACTCTCTCACAAACAGACAAGTTGCTGATCTCAAAGTGGCCCATGAACCACAGAGGGGAGCATTAAGGGATGTACACATCAGAGAAACCTTTACACACTGAGTGGTGGAAAGACTTACCCCAAGTTTCAGATATGATCTGGGCTGCCTGTTCAACTGGAAAAGGAGAATGAGCAGCTCAGGAAGCAAAACAATGAAGACCAAAACAAACTCCAAAATGGTAAAAGTTTTTTGCAAAGAAGTCACCCACATCAAAACCACCAGCTAATCGCCAAAGAACCAAGAACAGTAACAGATTTTCCAGAAAGGTTTGTCTACACAAATTTTGCAATACCCACGTTACTCCACCCATTCCCTTCCCTAAGATCCTGAGTTAAGACTGCATGGAAAAACCTGGAACATTCAAAAGAAGGGAAGGATGGGGAGAAAAGGAGGTAGGAAGTGTGCACTGAAACTGTTGGTAAATGAAAGGGTCCTGGAGCTTCTTGGACTGGGGAGAAGGAGTGCTCAGTGGGACAGGTAACTGAGAGGCAGGGAAACTCCCAAACGATGTTCTGTTCCCTGGGAGTGCAGCAGGAAGCAACCCAGAGCCAACCAGGGCACTTGCATGTACAGTCACCTCAGAATGCCACAAGGTGTGTAAATGAGTTGAAATTTCACCCCCACAGCAAGTGGGGAAATTCAGATATTTGGAGACTGAAAGCCCAGCTCTCTCCCCTGCAGGAGCACACGTGCCAGCTTGGTAGAGCTGCAGCACAGCTGCTGGGAGTCCCTCGGGACAGCACAGGAGGGCAAAGGCTTCTGATTGTCAGATAGGCTGGGAGCAGCAGGGGCTCTTCCATCACTTTTCACTAGAATTAAAACATGTGCAACACTTGAGAAAATACCCACGAGGAGCTCAGGTTTCACTACGTTCCCATGAAATAATCCCACTCTCACTGATCCCCTCTGACAGAACTGAACACCCAGCGTGGGTGGCTGGCTCACTGCTGGCTGTCACTCCTTTGCTCAGGCTCTTGACCCAAGTTCTTGAGTCAGACTCAAACCTGCAAATACACCTGAAAAAAATTCCACTGCCTCAAGCTCTCTTCTAGCAAGTGTCTTGTGTCCAATCAATCATCCATTGATAAACGAACTCTGCAGCCTCTCTACAACACACAAATACAAAATATTTAATACACATAGAAACATCTGGAAGTAATTTCATAAAGAAAGATTGTGCTTTGGTTTCAGACAGAACTATTGCACTTGCCTCCAGCTTGGGAAAGCCAAGTCCACCAACACCAATCCTGTGCAGTTTAGTCACTGAGGAGAGAATCAAAGGAATGTCAAGAGGTAAGGGCAAATGAAACAGGTGCTTTCAAGCACACACAAATGTAACCACTAAATTATTAAGAGAGAGATCTTTGATTTCCCTAGCAGAACTGTTAGAGACTAACTCTACAGGAAACCTTGTAACCAAAGATCTGAGGAGAGAAGTAACAAGCTTAATGCTCCCAGAGACATTTCACAGCCCGATACAGGCTACAGCTTTTCCCTGGGCATCAGTAAGGAATACTGTTGGATTCACGGAGTGTCTCAATTCCCACCCACCCTTACCTTCTGACCTTCTGAATTTTTAGTACACAGCAGATGCTGGTTTTGTGCATCAAATCCAATCCACACCCTCAAGTCTTACAGAGACACATCAAGCCTAACAAACGGCTTTATTTCCTAGGCTCATCAGGAGCGATATTGCAGACACTAGCACTCGATCTGGGAGCGCGGCATCCTCCGTAAGCTCAGGGAACATGGTGTATCTCCTGCATCTGCCTTTCCTGCATTTGCCTTCTTCTATCCTTCTGCCACAGGAGATTTTGTGGCATGGGGTACCTCTGTGTTCCCTGCAGGCACCTGAAGGGGATTCTCACATGGCAGGCAGTGGCTCTGCAGCGGGGCTGTGGCACTGGGGGCAGGAGCATCCAGCGCTTCCGCTCGGCGCACTAGCGATAGGCCTCCTTCCTGTACTGCTTGTCAATGTCATCGCTGTTCCTCCACCCCCAGTGATAAACACGTCATCTTTGTAGTAACAAACAGCTGCTCCTTCAATGCTCAGGACCTCGGGGGCAAGGATTCCAGGATTTCATCCGAGGCCCTGCTGGAGATCTTTCCCTTGGCCTCCTCATTGTCTATGGGGTAACTCTTGGGGCAGCACGATGCCGTGTGGTAGAAGTTGGTGTTGGCAACAGACATCTGGAAAGAGCAGCAGTTGTCGATGAGGGGCAGGGACTCCACGTCCTGCCACTGTCCTGCTCTCAGCATCGTATCTGACAATGACTGCCCTCAGCCCGTCCTCGCTGTCGCTGTCAACCGGGGTGCGGGCGGCCACGGACACGAACCTGTCCTCCACGGAGACAGCTTTGACATCCCGCAGGATCTTTGCTGCCCACTCCAGGTTCACCCACTTGTCCTGCTCACGGTTATAAATGGCCACATCTTTAAAGCCTGGACTGAAATTGCCGTGTCCACCAATACTGTACAAGTTGCCTTTCACTTCAGTAAGGCCAAAGGAATGCTTCCTGGTGATTAGGTTTGAAACCTGCTCCCAAATAGTTCTGTTTGGATTGTACCTCTCCACAGTCTTGGCAAACCCCGGTTCCATGGAGCCGGCCACGTACACGCAGGACTCTGTCACGGCCATGGCACGCCCGGCCAGGTGGTTGTGGATGTGAGGCAGGTTGACCCACCTGTCATGTCATGTCAATGTGATGGCCACATTTTGGCCGCAGCATCAAGCACTCCCCCAGACCGGTCACCCTGGGTGCAGGACACAAAGGCAATTACATCAAAGGACTCCACAATTAAGATACAAACCCAAGATTATCTCCCCCATCCACCCTTCTGGTCTCTGGCATGCATGCAATAGAGTTGGGCAGGCACCTGAGAGAAAGCAGCTGCTTATCTCTCACACGAGTGCAAATTTGGACAACCTGGGGGAAATGCAATCCAGTGTGTTTTAGTAACTCTTGTCAGAGTTCAGGCAACCAGACTCAACACTGACAACAATTTGGCTGCTACAAAATATTTCTAGACTCAAAGGGGATAAACTATTCTGGCCTACTGGAAAAATGGACCAGATTTGAAACAGGGAGCACCAAACTATTAGAGTTGAAATTCAGAATGTGAGTGGACACACACCACCAGTCTGTGATTCTGCAGCCAATCCAAAAATTGGTAGTAATCAAACTTAGAAGAGTAATGAGTGACAAAGCTAAACCTCCTGATTATCAGGTACTCACAACAGTAAGAAGGCCTCAAGTGAGGCTTGAAACCAGATCTTTGCCAGCCCTGGCACAGACGATGGTGTTGTGGGCTCCGGACACGGCCGGCCCCTGCTCTGCTGTCACCATCAGGCACATCTCAATGAACTGGCAGGCATACCTGGGTAACCTGGGCACAGACACCACATCAGTCAGAGACAGAACACAAATGCAAATGTTTGTAAAGCCCCCAGTCTCTCCAGAGTTAGGAGACACAAATAGTCACAGGCCTGGAATACACAAATTTCCTCAAGGCACCACAAAACTCATGGAAAACGTCATCCTGAGATTAAAACAAACTGTATGCAACCCAAAATGCAGACATGGTGTAATGGAGGGAACACGGGTGGCATTCCAGTCAATCAACCTTCACAAAGGAATCCTGGAGTTACTTTTTTTTTTTTTTTTGCTTAGAAGTCTACCAATAAACAAAAAAAGCCCTCCAAAGAACCTGCAAGCTTTCACAAGAGCTGTCTCACCTCCTCTGAAACCAGAGCAGGCCTAGAACCCCTCCAATTGCCATGTCCTCTTTGAAGACCTCGGTGATGGGCATCCCAGCATAGATCAGCTCCTGTCCTCGCTCGTCACAGATGCTGCTCATGGAGGAAGCTGGCTTGCGAATCAGCCCCAGCTCCTGGAATTGCAGTGGGAAGACAGATGTCAAACAACCCACACCAGCTGTGAGGGGCAGCACAGGGCAGAGGGGGCAAACAGCAACGCCTCAGGCTTGCCCTCAGAGCAGCCTCCACAGCCCAGGACCAGCACAGCCAGCGGCTCACAAGTAACACTACAAAGCACATGGTATAACCCCAACGTGGCATCCAGAATCACAGCCCTGTCTGATCCCAAGAAACCCAAAAGCACGTAAAGCAGCACAGCTCACCCTTGCCCAGGAGTAATCCATTGGCACAGCCGGAGGAGGCACTTCCTCAGCTGCTTCAATCACTCTTTTGGCCACAAGATCCTGCTACACACACCTAGGGAGAGAATCCATTCAGTAACTTTGGTCCTTCTAGGGCATCCAAGCAACGTGAGCTAACCTAGACCTTAAAACTCCACAAGGAGTAGAAGCTGCTTTCCTTAAGCAGAAATACATTCCCTATCAGGCCAGAATCAGTGCCCTGACAGCTTTTAGCCTCTGCTGAAGGGGCCCTGTGACTGTGACTTACTGAATGACCTCTCCCAGCTCATTGAAACTGCGGGGAACAAACACTCCAGCTTCCTTTAAGGCTTGGTTCTTTGCTACAGCAGTTTCAGACGCCTGGTTGCCACAAGCTCCTGCATGGCCAAACTGCACCTACAAGCAGGAAAAGAGAGAGCAGCAAGGAATACAGACTGCTACCTGCAGAGAGTGCAACAGAACAGAGCCCTGACTGGGAACACCAGCGGCTGCACATCTGTCTCCTCTGGGCTGCCAAAACTCCTGGATGCAGTCAGAGCCAGCAGGACAATCACAGGCATGTTCTGATCTGGAATCCCTCCAGGCTCTGCCTCCCTAAACTGCCCCACTTCAGATCTGCTTAACATAGATCTTTGCCATCCCCCCTCCAGAAACAGGCAGCTATTGGAATTTGTTGCTTTCCCTGGGATCTTTGGGCTCCCTTCACAAGTAAGCAGAACCCCCTGGAAATTTCCTGTGACAGAACTAGAGAAGCACAGGATATCTTTATCATTTATGTTCATGAACTTTCGTACATCGAAGTTACTGCTGCCAGTTCTGGAAGGTTTAGGTACAATGAGTGAAGCTGTGATTTTCTTCCTGTTGTGGATATAGCCTTATTTTATGCATTTGCCCCCATTTTTGCACATACCTCTGAGGAGAACATGGAGGCACAGGTACCAATGCACCAGCACACAACTGGCTTGGTGATCCAGCCTTCTTTAATGCCCCTGCAGATCTTGTACTCTTCTGTGCCTCCAATCTGCAGGCAGAGAGAGATGTTCCAAGCTGTACTTTTGATAAAACCATCTCCAAGACACGCACAGCAGCATTACTGGGAGTTTTGCTCCTTTTTCACAGAATAATGGCTGAAGTCTCAGAACAAAACCTACTGATTTTTCTTTTAATTTTTGTTTTAATTGGGAAGATTATGCTTGACTGTGGAATACATTCAATTTCTTTGGATGAAAGCAGCAAGAGATAAAATTTGGAATATTCAAGAACAGTAGAAATAGCTGCTATTTAGCATCCTTGCAACCAGGTCAGATGCTCCCATCTCAGGGGTTGCTTTGGTCAGGATGACCCCCAGATATATAAATTCTGCTGTCTCCAAACCCTGCTGCTGAAAGAATGAGTCAAAAGTCTTCGGCTGCTGCTCTCAAGGTTGCTTTATTGTTTCTTATCTAAGATATTTTCTGTCTGGGCTGCCCAGGTCTGTTCAGCAGGGCAGCCCCAGGCACACACACTGCCCCAGGGCCAGGCACTAACTTTTAGACTGCAAACTACGTATTAATTATTTACAATTACGATCCAATGCCTATCACCTATGTTAGGCAGTTACATTCTACTCTAATCCAATCCCCAAGTGCCAACATCACCAAGAGATGGGGTTAAGAAGAAGAAGGAAGGAGGACAGGACAACACCCAAGTCCCTCCATCTTACCCCCTAAGCCCCTATGGTAAGATCCCCCAAAAATTCCCTTTTTCACTCTACAGCTACTACTATCATGTTATCTAGAATTTTGTGACTTTTAGTTCTTCATTCACAGGTGGTAATTTGTTCCATGGATCAAACTCAAAGCACAGGAGTCCCTGGCTGCCTGCCAGGGTCTCCGACTCCCCTGCCAGGGCTTTGGAGCCCCTTGGCTGGAGCTGGGATCATCCAGGACTGGTCAGAGAGACATCCTGGGTTCCAACATCTCCCCCTTCTGTTTGAACCAAAAACACCTGCTTCACTGCTTTGTCCATGGCCTGCCTCATGCACTGAAAAATGCATGGCAGAATGAGCAGCAGAACTAAAAGTCCTATCAAAACATATAAAGCTATTTTCAAAAGTTCCCCCCACAAGGTGAAAGGTTAAAAAAGTTGATCACATCAAATCTGCAAAAGCTTCTCTGATGTGCTTCTCTATTCGATCTGCCAGCCGTTCCTCCACGATGGATCCAACGTGCTGAGCTGTCCCCACCTTGCTGCATGCCTCCACCATCTCCGCCAAGGTGGCTTGATGTGGCACGATGCTGATGATCCGCTTGCGCTCTCGTTGGCATTGGAGAATGCAAGGCTTTTGATCAGATGTGGCTTCGCCGCATCATCGGTCACCTGTCGATCCACTGCTTGTGAAAGACGGTCCGTGAATGTGGAGAATGGCTCCGACAGACCTTGCTTGATGTCCGTGTAGATGGTGTCTTGGACTCCGGCTGGTGCCAGCTGCAAGATCGCTTTTCGAGCCGCTTCCTTGATGTCGGAAAGCACATCTCCTGGAAGCCTCGCTGCTTGCTGAGCCGGGTTGTCTGCAGGAGGATCACCAGCTAGTTGTGCCAAGGTGAGGTTTGCATTTGGCCTGCCCTGGTATCTGGCTCTCAGTTCCTCCAGGGCTCTTTTCCACCTTGTGAGCCACATGAGGGCTCGCGTGTCTGTAAGAATTGATGACACAAGATATTTAAGATCATATGGTATTAAATCATACACTCTGAAAGTGCCTTTTAAAAGTTGCTTAAAATATGGAGATGCTAATCCATTGTCTCTGATTGCTTTGGCTAGATCCTTAACTGCATTGCGATTTAGCCGTTCCCATCTCGGGTTTTGGCCCTGTGCATCATAATTCACTGGCATGGCAACACTTCCTGATCCCGCTAATAAGTCTCCTTTGCTAATTCAGTCCAATATCTTGCCAATCTATCTCTGCACTTGATAATGTTGGAGGTACCTGTGTTCTCATGGGTACTTGCCCGTAGGGTAGAGCTGTCTGTTGTGGCTGCTGCCTCGCTGCAGCAGAACTCAGCGACATCAATGGCACCTGCATCCCTTGTTGCCCTCTCTCTGCTTGCAGATTCTGTGAAGATGAAGCCTGAACATTTGTAAATGAAAAAGGAACATCTGCTGTTGAGGAAAAAAGCATGACTGCCTCACATTGACTGAAAAATTTGTGGAAGGTGAACCAACAATTCTGGATGAGCTCCAAGGCCGTGTCTAAATACTGTAAAAGAAATTCAACAGCCCCTTTTGATATTTGAATTGACTGTCCCTGGCTGGAGGAACCAGCAGCTTTTGTGTTGAAAATGTCCAGGCTGGAACACCCCTGAAGCAGTAATAGTACAGTGTCGTCCTGTTGCTGTGCTTCGCCAGGAGTGTCCTGAGCCTCATGACGCTCAGGGATCAATGGACACTCCACCTCTTGTCCATGCCTCGCTTTCCACCTGGTTTTTCCCTTAAAACTCCCTGGGAAAAAATGCTGCAATGTTCCAGTCCCACCACCAGTCGGCGCTGTGGTCCGACCAACTGGGTCAGGCGCCAGTTCCTGTCATGTCGCAGTGCCGCCACGAGGCGGCGCTGTCGCCCGACAGCCTGGGCTCGGCATGGCGACCGCGTGAGCCGACGGAGCAATCTCTTCTGTTTGCGCTGACAAATCCGGCAACATTTCTCCTAACGACTGCTGTTCATCTACAAACTCTGCGCTCTGCGTCTCAAACTGTTCCTGAATTAACTGCTTTACCCTTATAATGTCTGTGGATTGCGGGAACTGGCTGCGGGCTGGCTGGCCGTGTATCTGTTGCCATGGGAACGGAGGGGGGGTGGTGCCTCGGGAAACTCCTGACCACGCCCCGCCCCTGCCTGAATCCTCATGGAGACGCGGACGCTCCCGACCTGACCGCGCCTTTTCCGAACCCGCTTTCGCGCAGCCGCGGTCTCAGAGACGCGCGCATCCTCTCCTGTGCCGACATCACTGTCTCGCTCCCATTCCGGCTCTCTTGTTTCCCCTTCGCTCTGATCCCCGCGCGGATCCGTCTCTTTGCCCTCTCCGCCACCACCCACGGCTCGGACGCGCGGTTTCCGCCCTGCCAGCCCCTGTTTCGCGCTCGAGAGATGGGAAGGACCCGCCGCAGCTTCCCTGTCACCAACCCGCGTCTGCCGCGTCTCGCCGCCGCCGCCGCAGGTTGAGCGCTCGCTACGACCGGACTCTCAGCTCCGAGGAGACCCCGCGCTCTGCCCCTGCCGGCCCGGCTCTGCCCTGCGCAGCTGCCGCCTCCTGGGAGCATTCCCCGGATGGCTGCTGGCTGGCTGCTTCTGCAGCAGCCGGAGCCCTCGCCATCGCGCGCGTCACGGGACCCGACGGACGCGAAGCCGCCGCCCCCGCGCCTCCCGCCGCCTCCTTGGCTCCCTTCGCCCTCCTGGTCTCCCCAGCCGCCCCCGCCGCCGCCTCAGGCTGCTGTATGCTGCCTAGCGCCGCCGCGGAAGGTTTTCCTCCCTCCTCTCTGGATCCCCCGATCACATCACCCTCCCCTGACCATCCCTCCGACGTCGTTTCCCCTGTGAGCGTACTCGGTCTGGGATCACGAGAGTAAATAGGCTAAGTCCCTCTTTTCCTCCTCACCAAGGGAAATGACTAATTTCGGCTTTTCTGGGACTGGTTGAGGGGTGTCTGAATCAGAGGACTCTTGGCAGTCTGGGAATTCCGAGTCTCAGGGAATCTCAGAGACCCTGGACGTAATGGTAAATCGTCCTGCTCCTTTTCAGTGATGGGGAGAGTTGCCTCCTGCTGCTGGCAGGGCAACTCACCCCCTTCTGCTCCAAGAGGAGCCTGGGCTGTCGGCTGAGAGCTCACAACTGCCGCACCATGTCGCAAAATTGACTCCAGCATTATCCTTGCTGAAGGCAACAGCTTGATGGCCAACTTATCTTTTCTTGTGGCTAAGTGATAAAGATGTCTGTTGATCTCCTACCAAAAGCCTGGCTCAAACAACAGACGAGATTCTGAGTGTGGGTAGCTACACCTGACCCATAACAACAAAAGCTTAAGCTTTCTCGAATCAATTCCCACAGGGTTTGTGGCTGCAACACCCTGTAAGGTTGCCAAAATTTTGAGCTGCTCTTGGGAATGTGTTCCCCCCATGTTCTCAATTTGTCCTGTCTCACCAAAAGCTGAAGCACCGTGAGGTCAGTCCGCAGGTTCTGTTCACTGGCCAGCAGATCACAGGCGAGGATTTCCAGGCGTGCTTCTGGTCGTCCTCTCGTCCACACTGTGCTTGAGGTGATTGTTTTTGGCAAGGGTCAGGTTTCTCTTCCCCGGGATTCTTCTCTCTGGTGGTGTGCCTCTTCTGGGTTGGAGTTCAGTGTCTGGTGGCTTGGCTGCCTGCCAACCACTCACTCCTGGGGTGCCCACCCAGAGGGACATCAAAATCTCGGGAATTGCTTTGGTCAGGATGACCCCCAGATATATAAATTCTGCTGTCTCCAAACCCTGCTGCTGAAAGAATGAGTCAAAAGTCTTCGGCTGCTGCTCTCAAGGTTGCTTTATTGTTTCTTATCTAAGATATTTTCTGTCTGGGCTGCCCAGGTCTGTTCAGCAGGGCAGCCCCAGGCACACACACTGCCCCAGGGCCAGGCACTAACTTTTAGACTGCAAACTACGTATTAATTATTTACAATTATGATCCAATGCCTATCACCTATGTTAGGCAGTTCCATTCTACTCTAATCCAATCCCCAAGTGCCAACATCACCAAGAGATGGGGGTTAAGAAGAAGAAGGAAGGAGGACAGGACAACGCCCAAGTTCCTCCATCTTACCCCCTAAGCCCCTATGGTAAGATCCCCCAAAAATTCCCTTTTTCACTCTACAGCTACTACTATCATGTTATCTAGAATTTTGTGACTTTTAGTTCTTCATTCACAGGTGGTAATTTGTTCCATGGATCAAACTCAAAGCACAGGAGTCCCTGGCTGCCTGCCAGGGTCTCCGACTCCCCTGCCAGGGCTTTGGAGCCCCTTGGCTGGAGCTGGGATCATCCAGGACTGGCAGAGAGACATCCTGGGTTCCGACACTCCCAAAAACACACACAGGTATTTCTCAGCTAGTGAAGTGGTCTCACTCACCTCCCCAGTACTACAATCATCTTCACTCCTGGAGTATCCTGATAACACAAGACATGATCCATAAAAGTTGAATCAGGATACCTGTGTGCAATACAGGAAAAATGGCAAAAATTTATTTCACATACTTTTCTGAAAGTAAAAACTTAACACCCAACCCGCTCTTCCTTCTCCAAATAACCAACAATTCTTCTGTTGACCGACTTGAAAACCAGTGCCTACTGCAGGTGCCAGCCCCTACCTGTCTCCTCCGATGGCCACGCCCTCATAGACCCCATCAGTGGTGCTGGAGATGATGTTGTTGAGCTCGTTGGACATCCCTCCAGAGTGGGACACGTAGGCCACACTGCCAGGACGGTACAGCTTCGAGGCCAAGATGTTATCCAGCACGCCTCCTGTGTTGCCTATTTTAAAGCAACCTGGCTTGATCCCACCAACCTGTAATAAGAGAATAAGAGAAAGGCGTGAAGCCCTTTCAAATCATGAAACTGAGGAACATTTGTGTAAGGCAGCCTTGCCAGCACTTGCATAGAGAAGGGAGGATGGCAAAGACTTGAAGATGAGAGAGTAGCATGCACTTCCTGTGACTAAAGACAAAGTGGATTGTAGGATACACTTCATGCATCAGAGAAAACTGATCTCAAGGTTAAGAAAGACAGGAGAAGACAGCCATCAGTACTTACAGTTGCAGGCCCAATGATGGTGACTCCCTTTTTATCAGCTGTCTTGATCAGTTTGCCAGTCAGGGCCTCCGGAATGCCCTCGGCAATAATGGCAATGGTGTGGATCTGCAGCAAGAGAAAGAAAACCCTTGGTGCCCCACAGAGCAGCCCCTGGTCAGGCCCCTGGGAGGCCACTCCGTGCACTCCCATCCAGGAGATCTGAATCTGCAGGCTGCCATGATCTCCACAACAGGCTCAATGCTCTGGTCAGGGAATTTTCTCCCCCTTGCGCTGTATTATAGTCAGCCTCAAGTAGTTACTGCTAACCAAGAAGCACCAAGTTCCTCTTAAACAAACTGCAAGTCCAGCATTAGGATTTGCCAGGGACTCCCAGCATCCTCCTTACTTTCTGTAAGGGGTTAAACTGGGCATTATCTGCTAAGTCAGAAGACCAAGACAATTTGCTAATGCCATCATGGTTTAAGAAACACCAGTACCCTGCTGACAGGTTCTTCCTTCTTCATTTGGGCTTCTCCTGGATCCTGCACTCACCTGGGGATAATTCATGGTTTCGACAGTGCTGTCATAGGCAAAGAGCAGGGACGCAAAGTTGATGAGAACATCCACCTCTGGGTGCTTCCTCATGGCATCTGACATGTCCTTGTAGACTGGGATCAGGATTTCTTTGTGGCCCCAGTAGAACTCTGCCTGTGATCACCACTGTGGAAGAGAAGATGGAGAAGCCCTGACCTTCAGGCTCCTGGCGTGCCTGGTGCCCTGTGCTGGCAGCATGCTCAGCCCAGCTCCTGCTCCTGCCCACCACGCCCAGACACACACACAAACGTGAGCTCTGCCATCAGCCCCAGCTCTCTGTGGCACCAGCCCTCCCGTGGCCTTCCCGGTGCAGAACCCCAGAGCTCTGGGTGCAGCAGCTGGGCGGGTGCTTGTGGGAACACAGAGCACTCCAGCCTTTTGCCTGGCACCTCCTGAGCACACCAGCTGCTCAGCAGGGACACAGGGCACAGCCTGCCCACACACAGCCATGCCACAAACCATGTGGGAGATGTGCAACAGGTTGGACTGCTTGGGAGGATGATCAGAACAACCTGTGACAGCCCCAGTCTGCCGGGACACAATTCCAATGCAGAAGTGGAACTTGGGCTCATGAAAATCCATCTCTTCCCTCAGCCTGGCAGCAACCTGGCAGAGCCCAACTCCCCAGGCCAGCCTTAGAGCCACAGCTGCCAGGTCAACTTTAGCAGCAAGTTCTAGCACAACATTTTTGTGCTGTGGGTGAAATCTGCTGCTGAGCCAAGGCTCTGCATAAGCTTTGGCACTTCCAGTGCAAAGAACACAGCTGTGCTGGAAGCAGGGAGCTGCACACTGCCCCTGCAAATGGGGAGCTGTGCCCAGCAAAAGCCCCTCAGCTGTCCTTGCCAAGGCCTAAGAGAGTTTTCAGAGCAGGAAGGGAGCAGCCTGCAGCCAAGGAGCAAGCTCAGGCTGTGCCTCATGTTCTGACTTCCTTAGAACTCAGCCCCAGGGAGCAAGCAAGGGAGGCTGGCACTGGTCACACTGTGCTGTGGTGACAGCACAGAGACCCGGCTCCATGGGCAGGAAAGAAGGGCTGTGGGCAGCCAAACTGTGCCTCAGCATCACACCCTGTGCCCAAACCTCAGCATCACACCCCTGTGCCCAAACCTCAGCATCACACCCTGTGCCCAAACCTCAGCATCACATCCCTGTGCCCAAACCTGGCATCACACTCCCTGTGCCCAAACCTCAGCATCACATCCTGTGCCCAAACTCAGCATCACACCCTGTGCCCAAACCTCAGCATCACATCCCTGTGCCCATAATCCATCGCCAACTCACATCCCGATGCCCTACCTGAGCATCGCTTCTGACTCTCTGACAATCTGGGCTATGTCACCTTTGTGGATCTTCTGCTGCACCAGCAGCTCATGGGCCTTGGTCCACCTGTATTTGACATGGGAAAGGCAGCAGTGACAGAGCTCCCAGGCAGAGGCCCTCAGCAGTCAGAAACAGCAACTAAACCTTGTGGGATTGCTGCCAAGCCCAGGGATGATTCAAGCCTCATGTCCTGTAGTCCTCAGGGATGAGAGGTTGTCAGGACAAGGTCAAGACACCACAAACAGCACTCACCACTCCACCGTGAGGGGACCTTTCTCTTCCAGGCTCCGGTTGGGATCTATTTCAATGGGATAGTAATAGTGGAGCAGATCCTTCAGCTGGAGTGTCACACAGAGGGAAAAGGAACAAAGTGAACAGCAGGTCTAAAGAGAGTAAACAAAACTAGCATTTCTGAAGTTCTCTAAAGCATTGCTCTTCCTAAACACAACCAAAAGCTTGGCACTGAGCAGCTCCCCTCTGAGCATGCCTGCAACTCTCGGCAGCCTGGCTGGCCCTCACCTCACTGCAGGTACAGACAGCCCTCCCCTTCCTCCTCTTATCAAACTGAAACACTCACAGCTGCACGTGCAAATTCGAGTTCCCTTTTTTAACTTCTCCTTTGTCACTGCTGGCTGAAATGCAGCCTGGACACTTTCTCACTCCATCCTGGGGCCACCACAGCTGGGAGAGCTGCCACACCAGCCAGTGTGACCTCCTGATGACAGGTGACAGACACAACAGCCACTGAGCCAAGACACAGTGCCTTACATGCAGCACCCACCTTCTTCTTGCCATCCTCGCTGATAACACGGCTGGTATCAAGGATATCTGCAAAGAAAATAAAACACCAATGATGTAGAACCATAAACAGACTTTCTACAGCAACTCCCCTGTGTCTCAGTGCTGGCTCCTCCCAATCCAAGCCGTGGGGATGCTGTGACCCGAGCACAGGCTCGCCCTGGGGTCCCAACACAGGGGCTCCCACTCTGAGCCCGCAGCAGGCCCCGATTGCAGGGCCTGCCTTGGCCAGACAGCAGCCTCGGTGCCCATGGGCAGTGGGATGAAGGCAGCCAGCCCAGGAGCTGGCTCCTGCAGCGGGCAGTGGGCAGCTGGCACCGGGCAGTGAGGCCAGACCTGTGTGAGGGAGGACAGGAAAGAGCACCAGGCCTGGCAGAGGAGGGGCCAGAGGATGACAGGAACCACGTCAAATACAAACACAGAAACCAAACAGAACTGGTGACAGTAAAAACAACGGCTTCCACTCACTGTGAGATGTGGGGCAGCGCCTGCCATTGCAGCCAAACCTGCTCAGCGTCATGTCAAAGTCAGAAATGACCTGGAAGAGGAGAGAAACCCAAATCCGTGCGTGACCCAGTGCATTCTGCAGTGGCCACAGTGAGCCCAAGGTGCTGCCACCTGTGAGAGGGTGCACCAGCACCACTAGTCTGCCGTGGGCACAGACTGGCAGCGACGACGTGGCCACTCCTACCGGCCACAGGCAGATGACATCCTTGCCCTCCCACCCCGGAACTCTTATCGGCACCGAATGGCTTCATCCTGCCTGGGCCGAGCAGGGCTTTGAGCACTGGCGCCCAGTGAAAGGTTCAAACTGGGAGCCCAAAGGCCCGTCCGGGGGGAGCCACCAGCCCCGTACTCCGCCTGCCCTGGGGCTTAGCCCTCGCCGCCTGCAGCCCTCGCCGCCGCTGCTCTCTCGGGGGCTGGGAGAAGCCGGGCCGGGGCCGGGGGCCGAGGAAGGGGCAGCTGAAAAAAGCACAGAGCACGGGCGATGCACCGCCTGCCCCGCCCAGCCGGTACCTGCAGTTTGGCCGCCCCCTGCTCCCGGAGAGCCTGGATGATCCCCCGCACGCGCTCGGGCTGCCGGATCCGGACCGTCGCTTTCTCCAGCTCGGGCACCTGCAGGCACAGACCCCGCTCGGTGCCGCCCGCGGCTCCCCCCAGCTCCGGGGGGACCGAGACCCTCCAGCCCCTCTGTCCCTCTGCCCCGGCCGCGCTGCCGGTTCACCATCCCACAGCCCCTCTGACCACCCCACAGCCCACCCACCACCCCGCAGCCCCTCTCACCATCCTACAGCCCGCTCATCCCCCCCAGCCCGCTCACCATCGCGCTCTCTCTGTTCCGCTCCGTTCCGTTCCGCTCCGTGCCGCCGGGCCGCGCAGCCGCGGGCCGGGACCGGAAGGCGTTCGTGGCCCGGGGGCGCCGGGCGGGGCTCGGGCTCCGTTCGGGGGGTGCCGGGCCCGCAGAATCTCCCGCGCTCCGCCCCGCGCCCGCAGCAGCTCCGAGCGGCGGCTGCGTTTCCCTCGCGACCAGCCGGGAAAGAGAACGATTAATTAAAAATTAAAAAAGAAAAAAAACCCAAAAGTCACTCTGAAGCACTCTGCAGCCCCGCGAACACTGAGAACACTGGCGGGAGGAGAAGCCCTCAAAGAACCATCCCCCAGCATTGCAAAGGCCCCCACTAACCGATATCCCTATGTGTTACATGCACAAGAGTTTTAAACCCCTCCAGGGATGAGGATCCACCACTACTGCCCTCGGCAGCCTGTGCCAGGGCTGGACAGCCCATTCGGGAAAAAAAAATCCCAAAACGCAACCTAAACCTCCCCTGGCACAACATGAGTGACAAAGCAGCAGGGACAGTGTGTGTGACAGCAGGGACAAGGGCTGGACCGTACCTCAGCTTCCTCCTGGGCAAGGTGGCACAAGACACTTCAGCAGTGCTTCATGCCCACCTTTGGGGGCTTTTACACCCCAGGGAAATATTCCTCAAGGGTGGCCAGGGGATTGATCTCATGGCTGGTTTGGCTCCAAGCAACCATCACCACGGAGTAGGTCTGGGGCCCAGCATAACCTGGGCTGTGGGGAAGCAAAGGCCGGGGGCAACCAGAGAACCCTGGGCCTGGGTCAGCCTTGCAGCTGTGACGATGCTTTTGAGTTTAAGAAGAGCTGTCATTATGGGGCACATAGAAGCAGCAAGGGAGCTCAGTGCTGGATGTTTCGGGACAACACCAGAGTGCTCCACACACCTCAGCAAGAGGTCACACACTGCCTCTGGCTCCAACGTGTGGGATAGCTGGGCACCTACCAAATAGTCACCCTCCAACTCAAAGTGGAAGATGAGTGTTAGGAGTTGCAGCATCTCCAATGAACTCCGCCTGGAAGGGAGATTCTGTGATGCCATCATCAGTGTAGAGGGGGTGGAATTCAAGGTTCACAAGATCATCCTCTCTTGCTGCAGTATCTACTTCAGGTCAGTCGTTGAAGGGGACAGGGGCAAACAGTATTCCCTGACTGAGGTCAGCCAGCCTCAGCACTTCTCCAGGACTTCCACCTGCACTGAACTTCTCACCAAGTGATTTCCCATAGTCCTCACACCTCCCTGAACACCAGGATTAATCCACATATCAGTGGTTCTTGGCAGTGGTGTTGGAGCAGCCCCAGACACAGTGCAGGGATAGAGCCCAGCCAGCCTTGCCCAGCCGACACAGGGCAGCTTTGCCTTGCCCACACCCTGTGACTCTGTGGGGTTCAAGACCAAGTGCTGCTGCTTGTATCAATCTGTATCAATCTGGGCTGGGGGATGAATGGATTGAGAGCAGTGTCGCAGAAACAGTGGGAGACAGACACCATTCTATAATGATCAATCAGTCTCAGTTTATTAAGATCAGAAGGCTATATTTATATGATTGTTAATTAGCTCATACATATTGCAAAAGTAAAGCTCATCATTGGTTGGCATAGTTCATTGTTGGTTGGCAAAGCTCATTGTTGGCTGTTCTCCCAAAGGTTAGCTCCTCCAGGATTGTTCCTGGTGGTCAGCCTTGTGAGTATCAATTCTTCGATATTCACATTCTTGTGCCTTATACTCATCCTGTATGTTGCTCAAAGTCATCTTGTCCTTGCGCTTCAGATCTAAACCCTTACTAAGCGAATCTTGTCATGCCCTTTGCTTTCTAGCCACTTATTAGCCAGACTCTCCACAAGCAGCCCTGGGGAGGACTTGGGTGCAGGTGGATGAGAGGCTGAACATGCCCTGGCTGTGTGCACTGGCTCCCAGAACCCTCCCATTGTCCTGGGTTCATCCCTACAGCATGGGCAGCAGGCAATGGGGGGGATTCTGCCCCTCTGCTCCTCTCAGGTGAAACCCCCTGCCCTGCTGCCTTCAGCTCTGATATGCTCCAGAGGCTGTGTCTCCTTTTTCAAACAACCATCAAGTACAACATTAAGCAACAAACCATGGGGCCTCCCAGAATGGCTCTTACCAGTGCCAAAACTGGTTCCTGGAGGCAGGGGGGCACAGGGGATCCAGGGGCAGGCTTTAACGCAGCAACCCATGTTTTCAGGGCTCTGTTTACCACCTGGGACCGCGCAGACAAGACGGTCTATAAAATCCCTGGCATTTCAGCTGAAATGATGGATCTCATCATCAATTACGCCTACACTGGGACAGTAGTGATCACAGAGGACAACGTTGAGAGTTTGCTGGCTGCAGCAGATCAGTTCAATGTCATGGGCATTGTCAGCCTGTGCTGTGAATTCCTCACTTCCAGGCTGTGCTTTGAGAATTGCATTGGCATTTACAAAGTCACTGAGTATTACCACTGCCCCACCTGCGTGCAGCTGCCTGCATGTACATCCTGTATCACTTCGAGGAGGTGTGCCAGGTGTCCGAGGAGTTCCTAGACCTCTCTGCCGAGGAGCTGGCACACATCATTGAGAAGGATGAGCTTAACGTGTGGCGAGAAGAAGCCGTGTTTGAGGCTGTGCTGAGGTGGATCGCTCATGACCCGCAGAACAGGAGGCACCACATCGCCTGCTTGATCAGCAAGGTGGGTGCAGAGCAGCTTTGCAGCTGTCCCCAAAGGCTACCTGTCGAAGCCCAGGACATCCCTTTGGGAGTCCAGAGCTGCCGAGATCCTTGTCAAGGGGCTTGGAGACCCTGGCACACAGCCCGGAACAGCAGTGGGTTCGATTACGAACCCTGGAGCAAATTGCCACCTTTACACGAAGAGATGAAAGCCACAGAAGTTTAAATAGTGTAATGATTAGTATATCACAGGGTATGAATGTAGATTTTAGGATTCTTTGTATAGGGGTTTTTGGGGACAAGATGGAGGAATTTGGGTGTGTCTAACCTTCCTTCTTCTTCTTCTGTACCTCCATCATCTCTGATGATGCTGGCACTTTTGGATTGGTTTAGAGTAGAAGTTCACTGTCTAACATAGGTGATGGGTATTGGGGAATAATTGTAAATATGTCGTATGTAGTTTTCTGTATATAAAGATAACGCCGCCCTGGGGCAGGCAGAGTGCCTCTGAATGTCCTGCTGAGCAGACTTTGGCTGGGCAGAAAGAAAATTTTATTGATAAGAAATAATAAACAGCCTTGAGACAAAAGACCGAGAGGTGTTATCTCATCCTTTGAACACACGAACAAAACGAGTATGTGAAAGAGAATGCCGACTGCAAAGATCTCATCATCAGTGCCCTGTCTGAAATCTACAACCTGAACTCCTATGATCAGGATTCCTCAGTCAATGCCAACCCACTCACCCGGCCGCGCCTGCCCCACGCCATCCTCTTTGCCATTGGGGACTTGACCAGGGCGGCGCCAGCAGAGCCATCGAGACCTATGATGGCCGCACTGACAAGTGGCTGAACATCCCCTGGGAGCAAGAGAGCCCCCTTGCCTACCATGGCTCGGCTTATCTGAAAGGCCACGTCTATGTCATCGGTGGATTGACGGCACAGATTGTCTCAACATCGTCAAGCGGTTCGATCCGCTCCAGAAGACGTGGCAGCAGGTAGCCCCCATGCACTCCCGGCGCTGCTATGTCAGCGTCACCGTGGTGGACAACTTCATCTACGCCATGGGAGGGTTTGATGGGTTCGTGCGGCTCAACACAGCAGAGCGGTATGACCCAGACACCAACCAGTGGACCCTGATCGCCCCCATGAACGAGCAGAGGAGGACGCCAGTGCGACCACGCTGAATGGAAAGGTAAACTAACCCCAGCTAAGAGCAGCTGGGGTTGCAGCATGAAGGAAGTGCACATAAACCTTCACTTAAATTTGTAACACTTCAATTCATAACGATTCATTAAATCCTGGAGTTATGACTATAAAGCAGCCTGCCTGATGTGGCAGAGATGCCACCAGGAGTACAAAAACTCTTCCAGAGCTGCTGCCCACCTCATGCCTGACAGCCCTTTTCCTGGCCATAGGTGCAATCAGGCCTGTCTGCTTCATGCAGCTTGAAAAATCAAGAGTCAAAATCTTGCTGGCATCAACTCTGTGCACTGCTTCTACTTTGAACCCAGGATGACTAGACCATTCCCATCCTAAACCAAAACACCCCAAAAATCCTGCTATGCCATTCATTTTCAGCATTGTTTCCTCACCAAGGGTCTAACCACCCCATTCATGCTTTCCCTCCTCTCCTGTCCCCAGGTGTACATCTGTGGTGGGTTTGATGGCAATCAGTGCCTCAGCTCAGCTGAAGTGTTCGACCCCATCACAAACCAGTGGTCCCTGATCACCCCAATGAGCAGCAGGAGAAGCGGAGTTGGGGTGGTGGCGTACCGGAACGAGGTGTATGCGGTAAGGGCCAACACCAGCCAGCACTGCAGGCCTTTGGGTGGCTGCAGTTCCCAGACCTCCAGGGTGGCCATGTGTTTACAGGAGGTTTAGGGAAGTCAGAGCCAGAATAGTTGGATGCACTTCCGGAGAATGTTAGCATCCCTCACATGCTTTTGAGTATGAAAATGGTGTTTGGCAATGTTTAAGCAGCTGCAGCAAAGAACATAAAAGTTCTGCCACTGCCAACAGCATCAGCAGTACAAAGCAGGGGCTTGGGCCTGTTCATCCATTGTGTATCCTCACCATAGACTGCATCATACCTCTGGAGAAGTGTCAAAATTGACAGTTGTATAAAATGCTTTGGAAAGGTCCCCAGAAAGCAGGGAGCAATAAGCAAGAGCCATATTCGGAGATCTCGTGCTCTCCACCATGCTCAGACTGCAGCCAGGGAGGCAGGAGCAGTTTCCATCTCACTGTGCATGCCAGGATCTGGCTGAGGAAAGGCTCCTCTCAAGCTCTGTCCCTTTGGCACTCACAGGTTGGAGGCTTTGATGGCAACAGCCGGCTCCGGAGCGTGGAAGCGTACAACCCTGTCACCAACACCTGGCACGCCGTGCCCTCCATGCTAAATCCACGCAGCAACTTTGGCATTGAGGTGATGGACGGCCTGCTGTTCGTGGTTGGGGGCTTCAATGGCTTCGGCACCACGGGTGCCACCGAGTGCTACGAGGAGGACACCACCGAGTGGTACGACGCCCACAGCATGAGCATCGCCCGCAGTGCTGTCAGCTGCTGCGTGGTGCCAGGGCTCTCCAGTGTCACGGAATACATTGCCAGGCAACACTACTAACAGCACGGCTCCTCCATGAGCATCTCGTTCACCAGCTCAACTCGGAGCTCACCATTGTAAATAGTCCCCCTTAGCTAGGAGTGTTGGATGCCTGTGTAAAGAGCTCTCTTTAATTAATAAAGTATGTTCTTGTGGTGGTTTGAAAAGGAAGTGAGTTTTTCGGGATTCGGTGGTCAAACCAATGGGTGCTCAGGTTTGAATATTGGCACCTGGTGTGGCCACTGAGGACAGGGATCCCCTCTGAGCACACAGGGGGTTCAAAGCAGAGCGCTCCCGGGAGAACTCTCTCTCGGTTCCGCTCGTGAGGGCGGTCAGGCCTGCCCTGCCCAGCTGCGGCCTGGGCGGGGCAGGGGAAGCCATGCGGCCTGGGCGAGCTGGGCCGGAGCCTTGGGCACAGAGGGGGAGAGAAAGCTCCTGCAGGATGGAAGGGGGCAGAGAGTACAAGAACCTGGAGAGGCATCAGGCAGCCCCCTTTCCCGCCCCGCAGAGAGAGAGAAAGACTGTGCCTGTGCCACCTGGAAATTGGATATCGGCAGCCGGGCAGCACGGCCCAAGGAGTGAGGAGGGGGTTGCGTGAGAACAGGTCACAGGTCGTGGGAGTTCTGGGCAGGCACAGCCCAAGGTTTTAACCCTTTTCATAGATGATGGAAACTTTACAAATGCTGATCCTCCTGAATCTGAAGGAGAAGAAGGATAGAGATGAAATAGAGAGAACTGGGCAAAGGGGATGAAAGTTCGTGCAAATGAAAGATTGTTGGAAGACACTGAGAAGAATCCTAGGTGGGAGGAGATGATGGAGTGGCCTTTGGCTGGACTTTTCTTGTATGGCCATAGACGGAGCCATTTTTATTTCCTGTGACACAGAGACTGCATCTGGGGAGAGGCATTGGCTTGGAGCCAAGAGTGGGCAGTGAAAGAGTGGTGCGAGCAGAGATGGAGAGGAAGATCTCTGTTCTCAAGGCCCCTCGGCCCCAGGGGGTGAAACTGGGGGGGACTGGCGTCCCGAGATTTGAGAGACTGTCGTGTTTTTAGAACCGACCAAAGCATCTTTAAAAAGAGAAACCCTAGAAGCAGTTCTGGTCCATGCCCAGTGGTGAGAGCACTGGACATGGAAGGAAAAAGGCACAATATGGTACAAGAGAGACTCCTATCTCTCCTTGATGAACTGAGTACTGATTAGCAGAAGGGTGGTAACGCACTGAGGACTGATTATCTGAGAGGTGGTAACTTGACTGGGAATTTGAGTTTTGTCTCCCTGTGTTGAGAATTTGGGTGGGGGAGGAGGAGTGTTTCCAAGGTTTTCATCCCCTTCTATGTGTGTCTCCTTTATAGATTGTAAGTAAATAAAGGGTTTTTTTTTCCTTTTGTTCCTAAGTTAGAACCTGTTTAGCTCTGTTTTTAGTCACATCTCACAGCACACACCAGAGACAATGTATTTTCATGGGAGCACTGGCCTTGTGCCAGCATCAAACCATGACAGTTTTCTTGTTCTAAAATAGAAACAATTGTAACAGGCCAAAAGGGGCATTAGGATTTCAAATTTTCACTCCACAGTGCTACCCAAGGTGTCAGCCCCACGCTATACATCAACTTAAAAAAGCAAAAGCACAACAGAATGTTAGAGAAAATACTACCTGCATCATTCAGTGTTGTGGAAGCTGTACTACCCCACGTCTGTCTTCAGGCTGCTGCCCTGATGTAACGTGCTCCTTGTCTGCTCTCTGATGCTGGACTCTGTAGGGAAGAGCGAGAGAACTTAAAGGGGCCTGTCAGGAAAGATGGGGACTCTTGACCAGGGAGGGTTGGACAGGATGAAGGGTATCAGTTTTCAGCTGGCCCAGGGCAGGTTTACATGAGATATTTGGAAGAAATGCTTCAGTGTAAGGGTGGTGAGGCAATGGTCCAGGCTGCCCAAAGAAGCTGAGGGTGGCCCATCCCTGGAAGTGTTCAAGGCCAGGTTGGACAGGGCTTGGAGAAACCTGGTCTATTGTAAGGTGCTCCTGTCCATGACAGGGGGGTGGAACCAAATGAGCTTTAAGGTCCCTTCCAACCCAGACAAGTCTCTGGTTTTATGAAATGGGTGCTGTAGAAGACATAAAGATGAGGTTTGGCTGGGACAGGAGCACAGCGGGTGGGAAGAGTCTAGGTGAACTTTCCATTAGTGGCCTTGGGAAGTCTTCTCTCTGTCATAGAAACCTCTGCAAGAAAATGACTGAACCCCAGAGGAGGCTGCAACAACAACCCTAAAGAGAGATGGCTCTTGTTTTTTTCTCCAGATGCTCTGATGTAAAGACTGGAGAAAGGGCTTCTAGCTCAGTGGCACTGCCAGATGTCCCTGCCATCGTCAGTCAGCGGGCAGCCAGCAGCAAGCAGGTGGCTTGTGTTGGCACACAGGTATTGCCTGGCAGGGTGAAGGTAACTCTGGGGAGGAGGGTCAGGGCACCAGGGGAGCAGTGGATTTGTTTCTAGGATCTCAGCATTGCTCCTTTCCCCCCTCCCAGCCTGCAGCATTGGTGACAGCCACAATGCTGCTTCCTCCCCAAGCATGCCACCTGGCTCCATGGCCATTTGTGTGCCTTTGGCCCTTTGGCCTCCAGGAGAGCCCTTGAGAGGCTCTGAAATGTCCCCTGGCAGAATTCTGAGGGTTGCTCCCTGACTGTGGCCCTTTCTCCTTTGTGTGGAGAGCTGGGAAGGAACTGTCATAGCTCTGTTCTGTTTCCAGAACATGGTGCTGGGCGTGGGAGCCCCTGGCACGGAGCCGGCCCAGAGCAGCTGCGCGCTGCGGGGCAGGGACGGCCGCGGCTGCGTTGCGGACTCCACGGACTGTGAGCTCTCTGCAGGGAGGAGAAGGGGCCCTGCAAGTTGTGGCCACGCTGCCAGGGCTGGTGCAGCTGCAAGGCCTTCCAAGAGGAGCTTGGAGCAGGCTCTTGGCCCCACGGCTGCTCGGGAGCAAAGCCCGCTGCTGCAGAGGGACACGAGCGGAGCCATGCGGGACGGCTACAACCTCCGCAGCCGCTTTGTGCAGCGCACGTACGAGCCCCGGCCAAGAAGAGGAGGGTTCCAGTGCCCCAGGAATGCGTGTCACACCGGCCACCAGGGCACCCCGGGCGTGCCTGGCAGGCAGGAAGATGCCCACAACTTCTTGTCCTGTACTGTCAATGCCATGCAGAGAGCTTGTGTGGGTGCATGCAGCAAGTAAGCACAAGCAAATTCCCCTCACAAAGTTCTCAGTGCTTTGCACTGCTTGCTGTGCTCCCATCAAGGGAAACCTAAAGCCTGGGCTTTCAGGCCAAGCCAGACTCTCTGAGGAGATAATGCTCTGTCTTCTCACTTGTTTCCAGCTTGGACAGCTCTTCTGAATCCACTACCATTGTCCATCAAATCTTTGGGGGCTTTCTGAGATCCAGAGGTAAGTTTCCACCACTCCTGCTCTCTTGGACATTGCCTGTGGCCTTCTGTCTGCGTGTGCCTGACAGCTGGGCCTGGGACTGGTGGGACAGGCACAATGTGGAAACGGGCAATGTCAGCCAGCATTGCTCAGCATTTGGATTTTTCCTTCCAGTCACCTGCTCCAGTTGCCATGGCATTTCTGACTCCTTTGAGGCCTTCCTGGATGTACCTTTGGATATCAAAGTAAGAGGCTTTGCACTTGTGCTTCAAGACATGCCAAGGCCCCTTCAGGTTTCCAGCGTCAAGACATTAGTTTTAAAAATGTAGACTGTGAGCACAAGCCATCTTGGTAGTGGGTGGGAAGGGGAATGGATGGTGGCCACCTGCAGAGGCCGTGGCTCTGGTCTCTCTGTAGGTGCTGTTTTCTCGCTGGACAAGCAGCATTATGCTCTCTGCAGCCTTGATAGATCCTCCTCCTTCTTCCCTTTGCCCTCCCACAAGCCCTGTCAGGCTGCCAGGCTGCTGGCATTCTTTGTTTGCACCACCGATGCCCCTGCACACAGGGAGGGAGCTCTTGATGGCTCCAGAAGCCCCTGGGACACAGGGAAATGTTCAACATCACTCCCTCTTTCCTTCTGGAAAAGTTCATGCTGGGTCTCTTTGGCATCAGCTCCAGGGGTTTTCTTGTCAGCTCCTGGGAAATGTTTGGGTGTGGGCATTTCCTGCAGCTCAGTGTGCTCATTTCTCACTCCTCCAGGGAGCCTCGTCCCTCACAGCAGCTCTGCAGGATTTTGTGACACCCGAGTACCTGGATGGTGAAAACTCCTTTAAATGTAGCCAGTAAGATGATTCCTAAGAGCATATTACCACGAGATCTTGTGTGTGGGGACTGTATGTCATTGAGCAGAAGTCATCTTCTCCTGGAGCGTCAGTGCACACAGATGCAGCTTTTTAAAAAATGGCGTGAATAGCAAAAGTTGCAGAATAGCAAAAGCTGCATGAGACAGGAGAGGCTGCCTGGCCACCTTGGGGGAGGACTGGGTGCATTTCAGCACTGGGCTCTGTGCTTGTTTCAAGGTGTCAGAAGAATGTTGCTGCCTCCAAGAGGTTCACAGTCCACTGTGCCCCCAGGGTTCTCACCTTGTGCCTCAAAAGGTTTGACGGTTTCACCGGCGGCAAGATCAGCAAGGTGTGTACACAACTGGTGTGCAGTTTTCTCCTGCTGGAGCAGATTTCCTAGAGCTTGTCACAAGCCCCTTGTGTTGGGCCAGTCGTGTTCCCTTCTGCCAAGGGAGAGAAGAATTCCCTTGGCAAGGCAGACAAACGCTCTCCTCCAACAGAACTGCTTTGGCCAAGAAGGTTTCCTGCCACCCAAACCATTCCATGTTGCCTGATGGAAAAGCAGCTGTTGATGAGCCCCAAGGGTGTATTTGCACCCCTGTGGCCCCTGGACGGGGCAGGCTACTCTGTGTCAGCGCTCGGGGTCACTTCTGAGCCCTGCTGGTGTCTCTGTAGATGGTGGAGTACCCCGAGTACCTGGATCTTCGCCCGTACATGTCCCAGGCAGAGGGAGAACCCCTCCTTTACTCCTTGTATGCTGTCCTGGTGCACAGAGGGCTCAGCTGCCATGGAGGACACTATTTCTGCTACACAAAGGTAAACAGCCACTTGCTTCCTTCCCAATGGGGGAAATGTGTGCTGGGGAAGAGAACCTTTCCCACCAGTGTTACTGACACCCAAAGGTTGTGGGGCAGAAGGTCAGCTGGACTGGATTTGTTTTGACATGCTCTTTCTTTGGTAGTTTTCTGCCTGTCTTTTTGGAGAGAAACCATGCAGGGTTCCTTGCCTTTTTTTTCCCAGGCCAGCAATGGGCTGTGGTACCAGATGGACGATGAGACTGTGGAGCGTTGTTGCATTGACGTAGCTTCAAGCAGCAAGCCTACCTGCTGTTTTATGTCAGGTAATCACCAGGGTCCAGATGTGTTCAGAAGACGTTTCCTTTTCCCTGTTTATTGTTTGCTTCTCGTGCTCCAGAGGGTTTTTCTCATGGAATGCAATTACTACCTGCATCATTCAGTGTTGTGGAAGCTGTGCTAGCCCACGTCTGTCCTTCAGGCTGCTGCCCTGATGTAACGTGCTCCTTGTCTGCTCTCTGATGCTGGACTCTGTAGGGAAGAGCGAGAGAACTTAAAGGGGCCTGTCAGGAAAGATGGGGACTCTTGACCAGGGAGGGTTGGACAGGATGAAGGGGATCAGTTTTCAGCTGGCCCAGGGCAGGTTTACATGAGATATTTGGAAGAAATGCTTCAGTGTAAGGGTGGTGAGGCAATGGTCCAGGCTGCCCAAAGAAGCTGAGGGTGGCCCATCCCTGGAAGTGTTCAAGGCCAGGTTGGACAGGGCTTGGAGAAACCTGGTCTATTGTAAGGTGCTCCTGTCCATGACATTCCCCATTTTTTCCCTTTTTTCCCCATTTTTTCCTCACTTTCCTCTCACAATTTTTCCTAATTTTCCCCCCACCCTTTCATTTTCCACCCTCCTTTTCCCCCATTTTCCCCCCAAAACTCCTGAAATTTTCCCCAAAAGCCCCCAAATTTTCCCCCAAACCCCATTTTTTCCCCTTTCCCACCTCCCAAATTCCACTTTTCTCCCCATTTGTCCCCTTTTTCCCCACACTTTTCCTCACAATTTTTCCTAAAATCCTTCATTTCTCACCCTCCTTCTCCCCCCTTTTCCCCCCAAAAAACCCCAAATTTTCCCCCAAATCCCCATTTTTCCCATTCCCCCACTTCCCAAACTCCACTTTTCCCCTCATTTTTTACCTTTTTCCCCCCATTTTTCCCCATTTTTCTTTCACAATTTTTCCTAATTTTTCCCCCACCCTCCATTTTCCACCCTCCTTTTCCCCCATTTCCCCCCAAAAAAAACCCAAAATCCCCATTTTTTCCCCAAAATTTTCCTTCTTCCCCTCCCAAACTCCACTTTTTTCCCAGTTTTCCCTTTTTTCCCCATTTTTTCCTCACTTTCCCCTCACAATTTTTCCTAAACTCCCTCGTTTTTCCCCTCCTTCTCACCCTTTTCCCCTCCTTTTCCCGCAAAAAACCCAAATTTCCCCCAAAACCCCTTTATAACCTTTTCCCCACTTCCCAAACTCCACTTTTTTCCCCATTTTTCCCCACTTTCTCCTCACAATTTTTCCTAAACCCCTCATTTCTCACCCTCCTTCTTCCCCCATTTCCCCCAACCCCCCTAATTTTTCCCAAAATCCCCAAATTTTTCCCCAAACTCCATTTTCTCCCTTCCCCACCTCCCAAACTCCACATTTTTCCCCATTTTTCCCTCACTTTTCCCTCACAATTTCCCCTCAATCCTTCATTTTTCTCCTCCTTCTCCCCTAACTTTCCCCAAAACCCCCAATTTTTCCCCCAAAAATCCCCAATTTTTTCCCTTAAAACCCCCAAACTTTCCCTAAAACCCCCTTTTTACCATTCCCCCACCTCCCAAACTCCACTTTTCCCCCATTTTCCCCATTTTCCCCTCACTTTCCCTCACAATTCTCTCCTAATTTACCCCCCTCCTCTCCATTTTCCATCCCCCATTTCCCCCCCCAAAAAAACCAAAATCCCCATTTTTCCCCCACATTTCCCCTCTTCCCCTCCCAAACTCCACTTTCCCCCCATTTTCCGCCCATTTTTCCCATTTTCCCCTCACTTTCCCCTCACAATTTCCCCTAAACCCCTTCATTTTTCACCCTCCTTCTCCTCTAACTTTCCCCCAAAATCCCCAATTTTCCCCCAAAACCACCCCAAATTTCCCCCAAAACCTCATCTCCCCCCTTCCCCACCCTTTCCCATCTCCCAAACACCACATTTTTTCTCATTTTCCCCCATTTTTTCCTCATTTTCCCCTCACAATTTCCCCTAAAACCCTTCATTTCTCACCGTCCTTCTCCCCCCATTTTCCCCCTTTTCCCCCAAAAAACCCACAATTTCCCCCCCAAAATCCCCAATTTTCCCCAAAAACCTTCTTTTTACCATTCCCCCACTTCCCAAACTCCACTTTTTCCCCCATTTTTCCCTTTTTTCCCCATTTTTTCCACATTTTCCCCCTCACTTTCCCCTCACAATTCTCTCCTCATTTCCCCCCACCCTTCCATTTCCCACCCTCCTTCACTCCCCATTTTCCCTCAAAAAATCCCCAAATTTTCCCAAGAAAAACTTCAATTTTCCCCCAAAATCCCCATTTGCCCCCCAAAACCTTCTTTTTACCATACCCACACTTCCCAAACTCCACTTTTTTCCCATTTTTTCCTCATTTTCCCCTCACAATTTCCCCTAAACCCCTTCATTTCTCACCCTCTTTCTCCCCCCTTTCCCCCCCTTTTCCCCCCCAAAACCCCCAAATTTTACCCAAAAAACCCCAAATTTTCCCCCCAAACCCCATTTTCCCCCTTTCCCACCTCCCAAACTCCACTTTTCCCCCCATTTTTCACACACTTTCCCCTCACAATTTTTCCTAAACTCTTCATTTATCACCCTCCTTCTCCCCCCATTTCCCCCCCAAAACTCCCCTAATTTTCCCCCTAAAATCCCCAATTTTTTCCCCTAAAACCCCCAAATTTTCCCCACAACCCCCTTTTAACCATTCCCCCACTTTCCAAACTCCACTTTTCCCCTTTCCCATTTTTCCCCTTTATCCCCATTTTTCCCTCACTTTCCCCTCACAATTTTTCCTAATTTTCCCCCCACCCCTCCATTTCCCACCCTCATTTCCCCCCAAAAAATCCCTAATTTTTTCCCTCAAAAGCCCCAATTTTCCCCCAAACCCCCAAGTTTTCCCCATTTCCCCTTCCCCACCCTTTCCCACCTCCCAAACTCCACCTTTTTTTCCAGCGTCCTCCGCCGCGCCCTCGATAAGATCGCCGAGATCGAAGCGCAGCTGGAGGAGCGGCGCATCGGTACGGGCCGGGAAAGGCGGGAACCGCCTCTCCCCTCACGGCAAAAAAACGGGAAAACTCCAAAAAAAACCCGCGGATTTGGGGCTTTTCGAGCCGGTTTTTTATATTTGTGGAGGGTTTATGATTTTAATTTAAAAATCCAGCGGCCAAAATGGCCGGGATTTACAGCGAGGCGGAGCCGCCCCGGAAGACGATGAGCAGGGGGTGCTGATGACGCTGCCGCTGTGGATTG
Organism: Sitta carolinensis; assembly: GCA_032173965.1. Taxonomy (NCBI): domain Eukaryota; kingdom Metazoa; phylum Chordata; class Aves; order Passeriformes; family Sittidae; genus Sitta; species Sitta carolinensis. The sequence goes on from CM063307.1 coordinate 2,969,730, forward strand.
GGAAGCCCGCGGAAAAGTGAGTGGGGAAATGGGGATTTTGGGGGGAAAATGGGGATTTTGGGAAAAATGAGGGCGGGAAGGAAGGGTTTTTGGTAAAAATGGGGGTTTGGGGGGGAAAATGGGGAAAAGAGGGAATTTTTGAGGAGTAAATTGGGGGATTTGAGGGTGCTGGTGGTGGTGAGGCCTAGGGAGATGTGAGGGAAAAATGAGGAGAAAATAAGGGAAAAAATGGGTGAAAAACTGGGTGAGAAATGGGGATTTTGGGAATTTTTGAGGGATAAAAATGGATTTTGAGGGAAAAAAAATGGGGTTTTTTTGGAAAAACACAGGAATTTTGAGGGATAAAATGGGGGAGTTGAGGGTGCTGGTGGTGATGAGGCCTAGGGAGAAGTGAGGGGAAAATGGGGAAAAATGAGGGGAAAATGGGGAAAAAGTGGGGATTTGGGGCATTAATGAAGGAGGGAAAGAAGGGGTTTTGGGAAAATCGGGGTTTTTGGGGGAAAAATGGGAATTTGGGTGGGACAAAGTGGAGTTGAGGGTGGTGGTGGTGAGGCCTAGGGAGAAGTGAGGGAAAAATCATGAAAAATGAGGGGAAATGGGATTTTTGGGAATAATGAGGATGTTTTAGGTGATAAAGAAGGAATTTTCCAAATTTGCTTTATTTGGCCAAAAATTCACTTTATTTAGTCGAAAATTCACATTTTTGGGGTCAAGAATTCACATTTTTTTTTCTTGAAAATTCACATTTTCTCCCCAAAAATTCACATTTTTTCCCCAAAAAGTCACATTCTTTTTTTCTGAAAATCCAGAATTTTTCCCCCTAAATTCACATTTTTAGGCTAAAAAGCTTAGATTTTTTAGGGTGTCAAAATCCACATTCCCACACAAAAATTCACAGTTTTTAGGCTCAAAAATTCCCATTTACTTTCCAAAAATTCCCATTTTATCCCTGAAAATTCCCATTTTTTCCCCCAAAATTCACATTTTTTTTTCTGAAAGAAGTGCTTTTTTTTTTGGGAATTTTTTTCCCCCCATTAATTTTCTTTCTCTCCCCCAGGCCGCCTCCGCTGTGCGGGCGGTGCCGGCCGCGGGCGATTCCGTGGCCAAGCCCGGACAAGGTGGCGGCGCGGGTGAAGGCGCTGGAGGGCGACGAGCAGCGCATCCTGGCCGAGGTGCTGAGCTCCAGCCACGCCGCCCCCAAGGGAGAGCGGGCAAAAAGGGATTGTGGGGGGAAAAGGGAGTTGGGTGCTTGGCTGGGGGGCCAAACGATTGTTCGGGGCGAAAGTTGGTTTTGGGTCAACTTTGAGATTTTGGGGCTCAAAATTTGAATTTTTCAGCTCAAAATCAGTTTTTTTGGGTCTAAAATCGATTTTTCGCTCAAAATTTGGTTTTTTGGGTCAAAATTTGAATTTTTTGGGCCAAAATTAGATTTTTTGGCTCAAAATTTCGGTTTATTTGGGCAAAATTCGGATTTTTGGCGAAAAATTGGATTTTTTGGGTCAAAATATTTCCACATTTATTTGGAATCAAAATTGCATTTTTTGGGCTCAAAATTTGGAATTTTTTGCTAAAAATTCAGTTTTTTCAGGCCAAAAATTAGATTTTACGCTCGAAATTTTGATTTTGGGGTAGAATTTGGGTCAAAATCAGATTTTTTGGTCAAAATTCAGATTTTTTAGGTCAAAATTTTATTTTTTTTTTAGGTCAAAATTTGCTTTTTTTGCCCCAAAATTTGGGGTTTTTTTCCCTTTTTTTGTTGTTTTTTCCCCCCCCCCAGGTACAAGGTGGACGACATCAATGAGGAGGGGAAGGAGTGAGTGGGGAAAATCCGGGGAAAATTCCCCAAAATTCCCAAAAATTCCCTTAAAATCCAAAAAATTCCCTTAAAAAACCCAAAAAAAAGAAAAAAAAAATTCCCAAAATTAAAAAAAAAAAAAAAAAAAAAAAAAAATCCCCCAATAAACCGAAAAAATTCCCCAAAAAATTCCCAAAATATCCCCCAAAAAATCCCAAAAAAAAAAAACTCTCAAAAATCTCAAAAATTCAAAAAAAAAAAAAAAAAAATTCCCGCCAAAAATCTCAATAAAATACCAAAAATTCCCAAAAAAATCTCTCCCAAAAATCGCAAAAATAAAAATCTCAACCCCCCAAAAATCCACTTAAAATTGCCAAAAAATTCCCCAAAATCTCTCAAAAAATCCCACAAAAATCCCCCCAAAAACCAAAAAATTCTCCAAAAAAATCCCAAAATCAAAAAAATCATTAATCCCTCAAAAATCTGAAAAAAAATCCCAAAAAATCCTTTAAAAATCCTCAAAAAATCCTCAAAAAACCCAAAAAAATCCCCCAAAATAAAAAAAAAATCTCTAAAAAAATTCTCAAAAATTCTCAAAAAATCCCAAAAAAATCCTCAAAAAACCCCAAAATCCACTTAAACCTAAAATCCCCTAAAAAATCTGAAAAAATCCCAAAAAAATCAGAAAAAAAATCCCAAAAAATCCCAAAAAATTCTCAAAACCCCCAAAAAACCCAAAAATCCTCAAAAAAAAATCCTAAAAAATTCCTAAATCCAAAATCCAAATAAAATCCCCAAAAAACCCAAAAAATCAAAAAAATCCCCAAAAACACTCCAAAAAATCCAAAAAATAAAAAAAATCTAAGAAACCCCCTCAAAAAAAAACCCTCAAAAAAATCCCCAAAAAAGGCCAAAAAATCCTCAAAAAACCCTCCAAAAAGTCTTCAAAAATCCCCAAAACCCCCTAAAAACTCCAAAAAACCCCACAAAAAATTCCCAAAATATCCCCAAAAAATCCTCCAAAAAATCTCTGAAAACCTCAAGAACACCGTTTTTCCCCCCAAACCCCCCCAAAAATTCCAATTTTCCCCCAAAATTGTTGCATTGACGTAGCTGTCAAGCAGCAAGCCTACCTGCTGTTTTATGTCAGGTAATCACCAGGGTCCAGATGTGTTCAGAAGACGTTTCCTTTTCCCTGTTTATTGTTTGCTTCTCGTGCTCCAGAGGGTTTTTCTCATGGAATGCAATTACTACCTGCATCATTCAGTGTTGTGGAAGCTGTGCTAGCCCACGTCTGTCCTTCGGGCTGCTGCCCTGATGTAACGTGCTCCTTGTCTGCTCTCTGATGCTGGACTCTGTAGGGAAGAGCAAAAGAACTTAAAGGGGCCTGTCAGGAAAGATGGGGACTCTTGACCAGGGAGGGTTGGACAGGATGAAGGGGATCAGTTTTCAGCTGGCCCAGGCAGGTTTACATGAGATATTTGGAAGAAATGCTTCAGTGTAAGGGTGGTGAGGCAATGGTCCAGGCTGCCCAAAGAAGCTGAGGGTGGCCCATCCCTGGAAGTGTTCAAGGCCAGGTTGGACAGGCTTGGAGAAACCTGGTCTATTGTAAGGTGCTCCTGTCCATGACAGGGGGGTGGAACCAAATGAGCTTTAAGGTCCCTTCCAACCCAGACAAGTCTCTGGTTTTATGAAATGGGTGCTGTAGAAGACATAAAGATGAGGTTTGGCTGGGACAGGAGCACAGCGGGTGGGAAGAGTCTAGGTGAACTTTCCATTAGTGGCCTTGGGGAAGTCTTCTCTCTGTCATAGAAACCTCTGCAAGAAAATGACTGAACCCAGAGGAGGCTGCAACAACAACCCTAAAGAGAGATGGCTCTTGTTTTTTTCTCCAGATGCTCTGATGTAAAGACTGGAGAAAGGGCTTCTAGCTCAGTGGCACTGCCAGATGTCCCTGCCAGTCGTCAGTCAGCGGGCAGCCAGCAGCAAGCAGGTGGCTTGTGTTGGCCCACAGGTATTGCCTGGCAGGGTGAAGGTAACTCTGGGGAGGAGGGTCAGGGCACCAGGGGAGCAGTGGATTTGTTTCTAGGATCTCAGCATTGCTCCTTTCCCCCCTCCCAGCCTGCAGCATTGGTGACAGCCACAATGCTGCTTCCTCCCCAAGCATGCCACCTGGCTCCATGCCATTTGTGTGCCTTTGGCCCTTTGGCCTCCAGGAGAGCCCTTGAGAGGCTCTGAAATGTCCCCTGGCAGAACTTCTGAGGGTTGCTCCCTGACTGTGGCCCTTTCTCCTTTGTGTGGAGAGCTGGGAAGGAACTGTCATAGCTCTGTTCTGTTTCCAGAACATGGTGCTGGGCGTGGGAGCCCCTGGCACGGAGCCGGCCCAGAGCAGCTGCGCGCTGCGGGGCAGGGACGGCCGCGGCTGCGTTGCGGACTCCACGGACTGTGAGCTCTCTGCAGGGAGGAGAAGGGGCCCTGCAAGTTGTGGCCACGCTGCCAGGGCTGGTGCAGCTGCAAGGCCTTCCAAGAGGAGCTTGGAGCAGGCTCTTGGCCCCACGGCTGCTTGGGAGCAAAGCCCGCTGCTGCAGAGGGACACGAGCGGAGCCATGCGGGACGGCTACAACCTCCGCAGCCGCTTTGTGCAGCGCACGTACGAGTCCCCGGCCAAGAAGAGGAGGGTTCCAGTGCCCCAGGAATGCGTGTCACACCGGCCACCAGGGCACCCCGGGCGTGCCTGGCAGGCAGGAAGATGCCCACAACTTCTTGTCCTGTACTGTCAATGCCATGCAGAGAGCTTGTGTGGGTGCAAGCAGCCAGTAAGCACAAGCAAATTCCCCTCACAAAGTTCTCAGTGCTTTGCACTGCTTGCTGTGCTCCCATCAAGGGAAACCTAAAGCCTGGGCTTTCAGGCCAAGCCAGACTCTCTGAGGAGATAATGCTCTGTCTTTTCACTTGTTTCCAGCTTGGACAGCTCTTCTGAATCCACTTCTATTGTCCATCAAATCTTTGGGGGCTTTCTGAGATCCAGAGGTACGTTTCCACCACTCCTGCTCTCTTGGACATTGCCTGTGGCCTTCTGTCTGCGTGTGCCTGACAGCTGGGCCTGGGACTGGTGGGACAGGCACAATGTGGAAATGGGCAATGTCAGCCAGCATTGCTCAGCATTTGGATTTTTCCTTCCAGTCACCTGCTCCAGTTGCCATGGCATTTCTGACACCTTCGAGCCCTTCCTGGATGTAACTTTGGATATCAAAGTAAGAGGCTTTGCACTTGTGCTTCAAGACATGCCAAGGCCCCTGCAGCTTTCCAGCGTCAAGACATTTGTTTTAAAAATGTAGACTGTGAGCACAAGCCATCTTGGTGGTGGGTGGGAAGGGGAATGGATGGTGGCCACCTGCAGAGGCCGTGGCTCTGGTCTCTCTGTAGGTGCTGTTTTCTCGCTGGACAAGCAGCATTATGCTCTCTGCAGCCTTGATAGATCCTCCTCCTTCTTCCCTTTGGCCTCCCACAAGCCCTGTCAGGCTGCCAGGCTGCTGGCATTCTTTGTTTGCACCACCGATGCCCCTGCACACAGGGAGGGAGCTCTTGATGGCTCCAGGAGCCCCTGGGACACAGGGAAATGTTCAACATCACTCCCTCTTTCCTTCTGGAAAGGTTCATGCTGGGTCTCTTTGGCATCAGCTCCAGGGGTTTTCTTGTCAGCTCCTGGGAAATGTTTGGGTGTGGGCATTTCCTGCAGCTCAGTGTGCTCATTTCTCACTCCTCCAGGGAGCCTCGTCCCTCACAGCAGCTCTGCAGGATTTTGTGACACCCGAGTACCTGGATGGTGAAAACTCCTTTAAATGTAGCCAGTAAGATGATTCCTAAGAGCATATTACCACGAGATCTTGTGTGTGGGGACTGTATGTCATTGAGCAGAAGTCATCTTCTCCTGGAGCGTCAGTGCACACAGATGCAGCTTTTTAAAAAAATGGCAGTGAATAGCAAAAGTTGCAGAATAGCAAAAGCTGCATGAGACAGGAGAGGCTGCCTGGCCACCTTGGGGGAGGACTGGGTGCATTTCAGCACTGGGCTCTGTGCTTGTTTCAAGGTGTCAGAAGAATGTTGCTGCCTCCAAGAGGTTCACAGTCCACTGTGCCCCCAGGGTTCTCACCTTGTGCCTCAAAAGGTTTGACGGTTTCACCGGCGGCAAGATCAGCAAGGTGTGTACACAACTGGTGTGCAGTTTTCTCCTGCTGGAGCAGATTTCCTAGAGCTTGTCACAAGCCCCTTGTGTTGGGTCAGTCGTGTTCCCTTCTGCCAAGGGAGAGAAGAATTCCCTTGGCAAGGCAGACAAACGCTCTCCTCCAACAGAACTGCTTTGGCCAAGAAGGGTTTCCTGCCACCCAAACCATTCCATGTTGCCTGATGGAAAAGCAGCTGTTGATGAGCCCCAAGGGTGTATTTGCACCCCTGTGGCCCCTGGACGGGGCAGGCTACTGTGTCAGCGCTCGGGGTCACTTCTGAGCCCTGCTGGTGTCTCTGTAGATGGTGGAGTACCCCGAGTACCTGGATCTTCGCCCGTACATGTCCCAGGCAGAGGGAGAACCCCTCCTTTACTCCTTGTATGCTGTCCTGGTGCACAGAGGGCTCAGCTGCCATGGAGGACACTATTTCTGCTACACAAAGGTAAACAGCCACTTGCTTCCTTCCCAATGGGGGAAATGTGTGCTGGGAAGAGAACCTTTCCCACCAGTGTTACTGACAGCCAAGGTTGTGGGGCAGAAGGTCAGCTGGACTGGATTTGTTTTGACATGCTCTTTCTTTGGCAGTTTTCTGCCTGTCTTTTTGGAGAGAAACCATGCAGGGTTCCTTGCCTTTTTTTTCCCAGGCCAGCAATGGGCTGTGGTACCAGATGGATGATGAGACTGTGGAGCGTTGTTGCATTGACGTAGCTCTCAAGCAGCAAGCCTACCTGCTGTTTTATGTCAGGTAATCACCAGGGTCCAGATGTGTTCAGAAGACGTTTCCTTTTCCCTGTTTATTGTTTGCTTCTCGTGCTCCAGAGGGTTTTTCTCATGGAATGCAATTACTACCTGCATCATTCAGTGTTGTGGAAGCTGTGCTAGCCCACGTCTGTCCTTCGGCTGCTGCCCTGATGTAACGTGCTCCTTGTCTGCTCTCTGATGCTGGACTCTGTAGGGAAGAGCGAGAGAACTTAAAGGGGCCTGTCAGGAAAGATGGGGACTCTTGACCAGGGAGGGTTGGACAGGATGAAGGGGATCAGTTTTCAGCTGGCCCAGGGCAGGTTTACATGAGATATTTGGAAGAAATGCTTCAGTGTAAGGGTGGTGAGGCAATGGTCCAGGCTGCCCAAAGAAGCTGAGGGTGGCCCATCCCTGGAAGTGTTCAAGGCCAGGTTGGACAGGGCTTGGAGAAACCTGGTCTATTGTAAGGTGCTCCTGTCCATGACATTCCCCCATTTTTTCCCTTTTTTCCCCATTTTTTCCTCACTTTCCTCTCACAATTTTTCCTAATTTTCCCCCCACCCTTTCATTTTCCACCCTCCTTTTCCCCCATTTTCCCCCCAAAACTCCTGAAATTTTCCCCAAAAGCCCCCAAATTTTCCCCCAAACCCCATTTTTCCCCTTTCCCACCTCCCAAATTCCACTTTTCTCCCCATTTGTCCCCTTTTTCCCCACACTTTTCCCTCACAATTTTTCCTAAAATCCTTCATTTCTCACCCTCCTTCTCCCCCCCTTTTCCCCCCAAAAAACCCCAAATTTTCCCCCAAATCCCCATTTTTCCCATTCCCCCCACTTCCCAAACTCCACTTTTTCCCCCTCATTTTTTACCTTTTTCCCCCCATTTTTCCCCATTTTCTTCTCACAATTTTTCCTAATTTTTCCCCCACCCCTCCATTTTCCACCCTCCTTTTCCCCCATTTTCCCCCCCAAGAAAACCCCAAAATCCCCATTTTTTCCCCAAAATTTTCCTTCTTCCCCTCCCAAACTCCACTTTTTTCCCCAGTTTTCCCTTTTTTTCCCCATTTTTTCCTCACTTTCCCCTCACAATTTTTCCTAAACTCCCTCGTTTTTCCCCCTCCTTCTCACCCCTTTTCCCCTCCTTTTCCCGCAAAAAACCCAAATTTCCCCCAAACCCCCCTTTTAAACCTTTTCCCCACTTCCCAAACTCCACTTTTTTCCCCATTTTTCCCCACTTTCTCCTCACAATTTTTCCTAAACCCCCTCATTTCTCACCCTCCTTCTTCCCCCATTTCCCCCCAACCCCCCTAATTTTTCCCAAAATCCCCAAATTTTTCCCCCAAACTCCATTTTCTCCCTTCCCCACCTCCCAAACTCCACATTTTTCCCCATTTTTCCCTCACTTTTCCCTCACAATTTCCCCTCAATCCTTCATTTTTCTCCCTCCTTCTCCCCTAACTTTCCCCCAAAACCCCCAATTTTTCCCCCAAAAATCCCCAATTTTTTCCCTTAAAACCCCCAAACTTTCCCTAAAACCCCCTTTTTTACCATTCCCCCACCTCCCAAACTCCACTTTTCCCCCCATTTTTCCCCATTTTCCCCTCACTTTCCCCTCACAATTCTCTCCTAATTTACCCCCCTCCTCTCCATTTTCCATCCCCCATTCCCCCCCCCAAAAAAACCAAAATCCCCATTTTTCCCCCACATTTCCCCTCTTCCCCTCCCAAACTCCACTTTCCCCCCATTTTCCCCCCATTTTTCCCATTTTCCCCTCACTTTCCCCTCACAATTTCCCCTAAACCCCTTCATTTTTCACCCTCCTTCTCCTCTAACTTTCCCCCAAAATCCCCAATTTTCCCCCAAAAACACCCCAAATTTCCCCCAAAACCTCATCTCCCCCCTTCCCCACCCTTTCCCATCTCCCAAACACCACATTTTTTCTCATTTTCCCCCATTTTTTCCTCATTTTCCCCTCACAATTTCCCCTAAAACCCTTCATTTCTCACCGTCCTTCTCCCCCCATTTTCCCCCTTTTCCCCCAAAAAACCCACAATTTCCCCCCCAAAATCCCCAATTTTCCCCAAAAACCTTCTTTTTACCATTCCCCCACTTCCCAAACTCCACTTTTTCCCCCATTTTTCCCTTTTTTTCCCCATTTTTTCCACATTTTCCCCCTCACTTTCCCCTCACAATTCTCTCCTCATTTCCCCCCCACCCTTCCATTTCCCACCCTCCTTCACTCCCCATTTTCCCTCAAAAAATCCCCAAATTTTCCCAAGAAAAACTTCAATTTTCCCCCAAAATCCCCATTTGCCCCCCAAAACCTTCTTTTACCATACCCACACTTCCCAAACTCCACTTTTTTCCCATTTTTTCCTCATTTTCCCCTCACAATTTCCCCTAAAACCCCTTCATTTCTCACCCTCTTTCTCCCCCCTTTCCCCCCTTTTCCCCCCCAAAACCCCCAAATTTACCCAAAAAACCCCAAATTTTCCCCCCAAACCCCATTTTCCCCCTTTCCCACCTCCCAAACTCCACTTTTCCCCCCATTTTTCACACACTTTCCCCTCACAATTTTTCCTAAACTCTTCATTTATCACCCTCCTTCTCCCCCCATTTCCCCCCCAAAACTCCCCTAATTTTCCCCCTAAAATCCCCAATTTTTTCCCCTAAAACCCCCAAATTTTCCCCACAACCCCCTTTTAAACCATTCCCCCACTTTCCAAACTCCACTTTTCCCCCATTTTTCCCCTTTATCCCCATTTTTCCCTCACTTTCCCCTCACAATTTTTCCTAATTTTCCCCTCCACCCCTCCATTTCCCACCCTCATTTCCCCCCAAAAAATCCCTAATTTTTTCCCTCAAAAGCCCCAATTTTCCCCCAAACCCCCAAGTTTTCCCCATTTCCCCTTCCCCACCCTTTCCCCACCTCCCAAACTCCACCTTTTTTCCAGCGTCCTCCGCCGCGCCCTCGATAAGATCGCCGAGATCGAAGCGCAGCTGGAGGAGCGGCGCATCGGTACGGGCCGGGAAAGGCGGGAACCGCCTCTCCCCTCACGGCAAAAAACCGGGAAAACTCCAAAAAAACCCGCGGATTTGGGGCTTTTCGAGCCGGTTTTTTATATTTGTGGAGGGTTTATGATTTTAATTTAAAAATCCAGCGGCCAAAATGGCCGGGATTTACAGCGAGGCGGAGCCGCCCCGGAAGACGATGAGCAGGGGGTGCTGATGACGCTGCCGCTGTGGATTGGGAAGCCCGCGGAAAAGTGAGTGGGGAAATGGGGATTTTGGGGGGAAAATGGGGATTTTGGGAAAAATGAGGGCGGGAAGGAAGGGTTTTTGGTAAAAATGGGGTTTGGGGGGAAAATGGGGAAAAGAGGGAATTTTTGAGGAGTAAATTGGGGGATTTGAGGGTGCTGGTGGTGGTGAGGCCTAGGGAGATGTGAGGGAAAAATGAGGAGAAAATAAGGGAAAAAATGGGTGAAAAACTGGGTGAGAAATGGGGATTTTGGGAATTTTTGAGGGATAAAAATGGATTTTGAGGGAAAAAAAATGGGGTTTTTTTGGGAAAAACACAGGAATTTTGAGGGATAAAATGGGGGAGTTGAGGGTGCTGGTGGTGATGAGGCCTAGGGAGAAGTGAGGGGAAAATGGGGAAAAATGAGGGGAAAATGGGGAAAAATGGGGATTTGGGGCATTAATGAAGGAGGGAAAGAAGGGGTTTTGGGAAAATCGGGGTTTTTGGGGAAAAATGGGAATTTGGGTGGGACAAAGTGGAGTTGAGGGTGGTGGTGGTGAGGCCTAGGGAGAAGTGAGGGAAAAATCATGAAAAATGAGGGTGAAATGGGATTTTTGGGAATAATGAGGATGTTTTAGGTGATAAAGAAGGAATTTTCCAAATTTGCTTTATTTGGCCAAAAATTCACTTTATTTAGTAGAAAATTCTCATTTTTGGGGTCAAGAATTCACATTTTTTTCCCCCAAATTTCACTTTTTTTTTTTCCAAAAATTCACATTTTCTCCCCAAAAATTCCCATTTTTTCCCCAAAATTCACATTTTTTTTTCCGAAAGAAGTGCTTTTTTTTTAGGAATTTTTTCCCCCATTAATTTTCTTTCTCTCCCCCAAGGCCGCCTCCGCTGTGCGGGGCGGTGCCGGCCGCGGGCGATTCCGTGGCCAAGCCCGGGACAAGGTGGCGGCGCGGGTGAAGGCGCTGGAGGGCGACGAGCAGCGCATCCTGGCCGAGGTGCTGAGCTCCAGCCACGCCGCCCCCAAGGGAGAGCGGGCAAAAAGGGATTGTGGGGGAAAAGGGAGTTCTGGGGGTGCACTTGGGGGCGGTGTTGGGGGTCAGCAAGGCTCTACAGCCTTGTCTGTTCTCTTGGGGACCAAATTTACCCCCAAAGCTCCACAAGAAGGTTTTGCCATCGAGATGAGCCCTTGGGAAAAGCTGCCTCCACTCCGGGGTGAACAGCAAACACCAAAAAAATGAGAAGCTGAATGTTTGATGTGTTGTAGAGAGAGAGGTTTGTAGTTTTGAAAATGCCTCATGTATTTCTATGGGGCCAAGATGGAGATTTTAGGGAGTCGCTCCTCCCTTCTCCCTTTTCTCCTTCTTTTCCTTTTTCTGTGACCTCAGTTCCTATCATGTAGCCATTGGTAGAGGGAATTTAGAAAAGACCTGTTAATAATAGTGATGGTTATTGGATTTAAAAACAAAATAATGTACGTAGAACTTTTCCATTTGTTGATAAACCTTATATAAACTCTCTGTACTGTACATTTTGTGGCCATTTTTGGCACCTGGGACCAGTGGTAACCCTGTGTTCCTGACCCTTTGATAACTTTAGAATAAACACCATGAAGCAGCCTTGAAGCAGTTTGTTGCTCTTCCCTGAGATGAGAGATTGAGAGAAGAGCCATCTGGGCACAAACCACCCTCGTGGAACCCCAGCCGGGTCTCCACAGGCGGGGGGGCAAAAAATCAGATTGTTCGGGGCGAAATTTGGTTTATTTGGGTCAAACTTTGAATTTTGGGGCTCAAAATTTGAATTTTTCAGCTCAAAATTCGCTTTATTTGGGTCGAAAATCAGATTTTTCATCTCAAAATTTGGATTTTTGGGTCAAAATTTGGATTTTTGGGTCAAAATTCAGATCTTTTTGGGCTCAAAATTTCGTTTATTTGGAGGCAAAATTTTGATTTTTGGCTCAAAATTCGGATTTTTTGGGTCAAAATTCACATTTTTTGAATCAAAAATCACTTTTTTTGGGCTCAAAATTTGGATTTTTTGGGTCAAAATTCAGATTTTTCAGGCCAAAATTCAGATTTTTGGGGCGAAATTTTGATTTTTGGGGGTGGATGGGGACAAAAATCAGATTTTTGGGCTCAAAATTCAGATTTTTTAGGTCAAAATTTTATTTTTTTCAGGTCAAAATTTGCTTTTCTTGCCCCAAAATTTGGGGGTTTTTTCCCTTTTTTTTGTTGTTTTCCCCCCCCCCCCAGGTACGAGGTGGATGACATCAACGAGGAGGGGAAGGAGTGAGTGGGGGAAATCCGGGGAAAATTCCCAAAATTCCCAAAAATTCCCTTAAAATCCAAAAAATTCCCTTAAAAAAACCCCAAAAAAAGCAAAAAAAAATTCCCAAAATATAAAAAAAAAAAAAAAAAAAAAAAAATCCCCCAAATAAACTGCAAAAAATCCCAAAAAATTCCCAAAATATCCCCCCAAAAATCCCAAAAAATCATCAAAAAATTCCTGAAGAAATCCTAAAAAATCTCCCAAAAAATCCCCCAAAAGTCCTCAAAAAAATCCCCAAAAAAACAAAAGAATCTTCAAAAAATCCCAAAAAATCCTCAAGAAAATCCTCAAAAAAATCCCAAAAAATCATCAAAAAATCCACTTAAATCCCCTCAAAAATCTGAAAAAAATCCCAAAAAAATCCTTTAAAAATACCCCAAAAATCCTCAAAAAACCCTAAAAAAATCCCCCCAAAATAAAAAAAAAATCCTAAAAAAATTCTCAAAACATTCTCAAAAAATCCAAAAAAATCCTCAAAAAACCCCAAACATCCACTTAAAATCCCCTAAAAAATCTGAAAAAATCCCCAAAAAATCAGAAAAAAAATCCCAAAAAATCCCAAAAAATTCTCAAAACCCCCAAAAAAATCCCCAAAAATCCTCAAAAAAAAAAAAATCCTAAAATTCCTCAAATAATCCCCAAAAAAATCACCAAGAAAATCCAAAAAAATCCCCAAAAAATCCTCAAAAAATCCAAAAAAATCCCCCAAAACACTCCAAAAAATCCTCAAAAAATCAAAAAAATCTAAGAAAACCCCCGAAAAATAAAAAACTCAAAAAAATCCCCAAAAAAGGCCAAAAAATCATCAAAAAAACTCCAAAAAATCCTCAAAAAATCCCCAAAAACCCCTAAAAAACTCCAAAAAAACACACAAAAAATCCCCAAAATATCCCAAAAAAATCCTCCGAAAAATCTGTGAAAACCTCAAAAACACCGTTTTTTCCCCCCAAACCCCCCCAAAATTCCAATTTTCCCCCAAGAAATTCCCCAAAAATCCCCAAGTTTTCCTCAAAAAATCCCCAAAAATTCCCAAAAAATTCCCCCAAATAACCCTATTTTTCCAAAAAATAAAATCCCCAAAAAACCCCAATTTTTCCCAAAAAAATCCTCTAAAACCCCCAATTTTTTCCCAAAAAACTTCCCAAAAGTTCCCCAAAAACCCCCTAAAAATTCCAGTTTTTCCCCAAAAAATCCCCTTAAAAATCACCAAAAAATTCCAAAAAAAATCTCCTGAAATTCCCAATTTTTCCCTTCAAACCTCCCCTAAAAATCCTAATTTTTCCCAATTTTTTTTTTTTGGACTGGGAGGGGTTTGATGCTTTACGGGGATAAACTGGGATCAAACTGGGAGGGACTGGGAGTGGGTCTGGGCCTTACTGGGAGTTACTGGTTTGGACTGGGAGTGACTCGGAAGGGTTTGAGGCCTTACTGGGAGGGACTGGGATCAAACTGGGATGAACTGGGATCAAACTGGGATGGACTGGGATCAAACTGGGATGGACTGGGATCAAACTGGATGGACTAGGATCAAACTGGGAAGAGGTTTTTGGGGTTACTGGGAGTTACTGGTTTGGACTGGTTTTTACTGGGAGGGGTTTGAGGATTTACTGAGATGAACTGGGATGGACTGGGTGGGACTGGGAGGGGGTCTGGGCCTTACTGAGAGTAACTGGTTTGGACTGGGAGGGGTTTGATGCTTTACTGGGATGAACTGGATCAAACTGGGAGGGGTTTGGGGGTTACTGGGAGTTACTGGTTTGGACTGGTTTGGACTGGGAGGGGTTTGATGCTTTACTGGGATGAACTGGGATCAAACTGGGAGGGGTTTGGGGTTACTGGGAGTTACTGGTTTGGACTGGTTTGTCCTGGGAGGGGTTTGACGCTTTACTGGGATGGATTGGGAGGGACTGGAAGAGGGTCTGGGTCTTACTTGGAGTTACTGGTTTGGACTGGGAGAGACTGGGAGGGCTTTGAGGCCTTACTGGGAGGGACTAAGATCAAACTGGGACGAACTGGGATCAAACTGGGAGGGATCTGGGGGTTACTGGACTGGTTTGTACTGGGAGGGGTTTGACGCTTTACTGGGCTGGACTGGGATGGACTGGGATCGAACTGGGAGGGACTGGGAAAGGGTCTGGGCCTTATTGGAGTTACTGGTTTGGACTGGTTTGTACTGGGAGGGGTTTGATACTTTACTGGATGAACTGGATAGACTGGGAGTGGGTCTGTGACTTACTGGTAGTTACTGGTTTGTACTGGGAGGGGTTTGGCGCTTTACTGGAATGAACTGGGAGGGACTAGGATGGACTGGGAGGGACTGGAGGGAGTGGGAGTGGGTCTGGGCCTTATTGGGAGTGACTGGTTTGTACTGGGAGGGACTGGAAGGGGTTTGACACTTTACTGGGATGAACTGGGGTGGACTGTGAGAGGGTCTGGGCCTTACTGGGAGTTACTGGTTTATATTGTGGGGAAACTGGGACGAACTGCGATCAAACTGCGATCAAACTGGGAGGGGTTTGGGGCTTACTAGGAGTTACTGGTTTGGACTTGTTTGGACTGGGAGGGGTTTGATGCTTTACTGGGACAGACTGGATCAAACTGGGAGGGGTTTGGGGGTTACTGGGAGTTACTGGTTTGGACTGGGAGGGGTTTGACGCTTTACTGGGATGAACTGGGATGGTCTGGGAGGGCCTGGAAGAGGTTCTGGGCCTTACTGGGAGTTACTGGTTCATATTGGGAGGGACTGGGAAGGGTTTGTGTGTTACTGGTTTGGACTGGGAGGGGTTTGACACTTTATTGGGATGAACTGGGATCAAACTGGGAGGGACTGCACCAACTGCCGTCAAACTGGGAGGGTGTTGGTGGTTACTGGAAGTTACTGGTTTGGAGTGCTTTGGGCTGGGAGGGGTTTAACGCTCTACTGGGATGAACTGGGATGGACTGGGATTGAACTGGGAGGGACTGGGATGGACTGGGGGGGACTGCGAGGGACTGGGAGTGGGTCTGTGACTTACTGGGAGTTACTGGTTTATATTTGGAGGGGTTTGGCGCTTTACTGGAATGAACTGGGATGGAATGGGAGGGACTGGGAGGGAGTGGGTCTGGGCCTTATTGGGAGTTACTGGTTCCTACTGGGAGGGACTGGAAGGAGTTTGACACTTTACTGGGATGAACTGTGATGGACTGAGATCGAAGTGAGAGGGACTGGGAGAGGGTCTGGGCCTTACTGGGAGTTACTGGTTTATACTGGGAGGGGTTTGACGCTTTACTGGGATAAACTGGGATCAAACTGGGATCAAAGTGGGATGAACTGGGAGGGACAGGGACGAACTGGGATCAAACTGGGAGGTGTTTGGTGGTTGCTGGGCATTACTGTTTCAGACTGGTTTGGACTGGGAAGGGTTCGAGGTCTTACTGGGGTGAACTGGGAGGGGAGCAGGAGGGGCTTGCGGGTTACTGGTTTCTACTGGTTTCTACTGGTTTCTACTGGGAGGTGCCGCTGCCCCTTTAAGCCCCGCCCCCTCCCATCCGTTGCTGGTTCCATCAAGGAAGCCAGACGTGCTCCTATTGTGAGGTCACGGCAGCGCTGCCACATCCCATTGTCAGCAGTGCGGCATTTAACCAGTGCACACAAGGCCTGCCTGTCCAGAGCAGCTCTGCCCCTCGCTCGCTGCACGAGGATCCTTGTGATCGAGGAGTTCTCAGCACACGGCCTGCACCCCGACAGCAGTCTTGGTTTTTCTCTCGGGTGGCATTCGTGTGCAAACCCGCACAGCACCGCTATAATGATCGGGCAAGTCTGTGCCGTGGTTTGCACCGTCTATTCTGTGGCTTATTCCGCCTACTACCTGATGCACCTGACTCGTAAGTAGAGGTTTATCCTAGGGGTATCATCACCTGCCTTTTGCTTTGCTCCGCTCTGCATGCCCGAGTAATGCCCGAGCCTATGTGGTAGCAAAATTCCCGTGAAGATGCCACCCCTTGGGTAATGCTGCTGGCAAGAGCAGCAGCTCCAAAGGGGGTGTCCGTACCGGGGGGCGGCTGCAGGGTATTTGCAATGGAACCTGCAGCGCTTGTGTTCCCTCCACGGGAGAGTGCGTGGCACTGGAGTCTCTCACTTGCCCCGCTTGCTGCAACCTGCAAATGGCAGACTGTAAGGAGAGATCCTCTGAAGAACTTCTAGAAACTCTGTGCTTCTCTCCAGGAGTGAGGGAAAGCATCAGATGCTCCAAATTCTGCCAGCAGAGGCCTTGGCTGTGTGACGTGCTCCTTTACGCTGTGCCAAGAGAGCGATTCCCTTGGCCATGCTGCACAAAGCCCAGGGCAGTTAGGGTTTGCTGCTGAGCCCAGGAGCTTCAGCAGAGCATTGCCACAGAGCAGAGGCCCTTTGGGGAAGCTTTCCTGGGCTATCATCTTCAGCACATTGATGGGACATAGTGGACGCAATCTCTTCCGAGAAAAAATAGCAAATGCAGGAAAGAGAGGAGGAAAAAGCTGCTTGAGCTGTTGGGCAGAAGTGCAGCTCTGGCTGTTAAAGAACAAGTGGCATTTCCTGGACTGTGTTTCTCTTGCTGTGTTGGCAAAAGAGCCCCAAAGGAGGACAAGAACCTAGTAGAGTGTCCTTGTTGTTCGCTTGCTTGCTGTGGGAAAGAAGCGTTGCTCCTGGAGGCATGGTGGGAAAGGGAAATGCTCTCTGTTGGCACTGACTTGTGCGGTGGGACTGGCCAGCACAGGCACTTTTCTAAGACCCTCTGCTTCCTTTTCCCTTGCTCGCTGCAGGTCACCTCACCCGCGCATGGAGACGAGCCTGCCCTTTGGTGAGTGGCAAAGGAACCGGTGACGTTGGTGGCGTGTAGGAATTGTGCAGCGAGCTGTGAGCTTGGCCGGCTGCAGTAGAGTGTCGGGTGCCAGGCTGGGAGGCTGAAAGAAAGCCCAAGTGGCTGTTGGCATCATCAGGAACAGAGGGAGCACTGGCTCTCTCCCACTTTTCCAAGGCAGAGCCTCTTGAGAGATGACAGCTGAGTGTGGCACCTTAAAGGTGCCTTGCTGATTCTAGCAGGCACGCAAGGTTCAAATGCACAGCGGTGTGGAGGACCACCTAATTCCGCCATCTTCCTCGGGGTTTCATGGCTGACAATGCCACTCCAAGCAAAGTCTAGGATTTCCCCTGATTGTGGCTGCTTACGCAGCTCAAGAGAAAGCAGCTGCTCAGGGCTTGGCTGTTCCCAGTGTCTCTCACTGCTGTCTCTCTGCAGGGCTCAACGGCAGGGTCAACCCCCGCCCCGCTTGAGCAAGAGGCTGCAGAGGAGCCAAAGGACATCAGGGCTCCCGCTGCTGTCCCTCCACGGCCTGAACATGCAGAGCCAGTAAGTGGCACCTGTGGCTGGCAGTGCCTTTGGTGCAGAGGCAAGCTTCAAGTTCTGCGGGAGGCGGCCCTTGGTGCTGGCGGCTGAAAATGGGGGCGGCTGTGTGCCTGCCATGACAGAGTGCTGCTTCAGCCAAGGCAGGGAGCCCTGGCTCGTGGCTTCTGAACTTTGACGTCTAAGCATCACTTGGCTGGCATGCTGAGAGGGCCCCAGAGCGTCTCTTGGCATCGGACAAGAGGCGGCATTCAATTCTTCCCAGTCTCCAAGTGAGCCCCTGGGTGCCCAGTGTCTGTGCAGGCTGCCTGTGCTCCAAGGGCCACTCCCCAGCGCCTGAAATGCAGAGGGGAAATCAGTGTAGGAGATCAGAAAAGGGACATGCTCCACGCTTCCGATCACACGCTTGCCTGCCAACTGCAGGCTGATTCCTTGCCCAGGAGAGTACAAGAAAGCACCAAGGCTCTGGGGCTGTGCTCTGATCTCTCTCTGGGGCTTTGCCATGGAGTCTTAGTCCCTTGTTGCAGTTGTCTTTCTCAGAAAGCTGATAAAATGTAGCAGGAAAGTTGCCGTGGGCTGCTGTAACAAAGTAGCCTCGAGCCTTTTCCACTTTTCCTTGAGTAGGCACATGCAAAAGCCCCAGCTTAGCATCTTCCCAAGGCCTTGCTTTTGCCACGTGCTCTGCGGGGCATCTGTGCCAGCCAGCCTTGTGACAACGGGCAATCCTTTCTCCTCCCAGCTCCAGCAACGCTCTGCAATTCAGCGTGCCGCTGGAGCAGCACGCTCTGCAGCAGCCAGCGCTCCCCCAGATGCCAGCCCTTCGTCCGGCAGGCCAGCGCAGCAGGCCGAGAGGAAGAGGAGCAGGGCCTGAAGACACTGAGTACGTCTGCTGTATTTCCTGCACGTCTGCTAGGGCATTGTGCTGTGTGCGTGTCTCGGACTTGGCCGCGCCGCAAGTTGCTCCCGGCTTTCGTGTCTCGGGGGCACTGGGGCCTCTCGACAGAAGCTGTTGTCGTGCTCTGCGGCTCCGAGAGAGCGCTGGTGCTCTTTCTGGTGGCTCTGAGGGGCAGCTGGCACTGCCTTGGCTGTGCCTGGGCTGCCTGCTGTGCCAAAGACCAACGCAGAGATGCTTGTGTCTGGTTGGGCACAAGGCTGGGCGCCTAGCCAGTGACAGGGCCCCAGGGAGCTCCCGAGCTCCCGACAGTGGGGCCGCATTTTGGAGGGTCTGGGCAGCAGGGCCTATTGGAAGGTGAGCACCTTGCACTGCCTTTGTCTTGCAGGGAGCATTGTGAGCCTGGAAGACCCAAAGAAGAGATACACGGCGTTTGAAGAACTTGGAGAAGGGTAAGTGTGATGTCTGCTCCTTATAAGCAAACCGTGGGCCGCGTCTTTGGCCAGTGCAAATATCAAGCATGGAGTCAGGCAAGCCCCAAACACAATCAGAGTCTGGCTTTACCTTGTGCCATCTGTCAGGGCTGCTCAGTGCGAGCAGTCCAAAGGCATCCTCAAAGACAATTTGATGCTGGCAATGTCTTGCTGGCAGCAATGAGGAGCAGGAGCTGGAAGATGTGCTGCCTCTGCAGCTTTACGGCTTAAAAGAGCACCTTGCCTGCCAAGAATTCTCAGATCCTCAAAGACGGTGTATTGAAAGTCATTTTTCTCTGGTTTTTGACACGCACATGCACGCACAGCCACACACGGACAGAGTTGCCCCCAGGCTTGGAACTGACCTAAGCGGGCGTGTGCCGTGGAGATGTGCCGCAGCCCTTGGTCTGCATGCGGGACCTCACTTTTGGACAGCCTGCCCTGCGTGGCACAGGGCTGCTGGGCTGATGTGCTAGTGGCTGAAGAGACGCTGCAGCCTGGCGAGATGTCCTGCCTAGGCTGGCTTTCACTGCCAGGGACTAAAGGCCTGTCTCTGCTGTCCTTTTCTTTCCAGGGGATTTGGAGCTGTTTATAAAGCCCTCGACACCAGCACAGGACAACAGGTACAGTGTCGACAGCTGCAGCAGATTTGGCAGCTCTGGAGCGCTTTCCCTGCTGCTGCTGCTGCCGTGAGCTCTGGCTGGAGCCTAGGCTTGCCGCTGCGTGTGTGCAGCAGAGGCGGTTCCTCTGAAGCACAGTGTAGGCTGAGCGTGCAGAATGCATTTGGGAGGGGCTTTGGTGCTTCTCCGGAGCTCTGCTGTCTAGGAAGAAGGCAGATTTTGGCAGAGCTGGCCGCGTCATTGCACAAGCACCGGCTGCCTGTGCCTTGTGATCTCGTGCAAGGAGCGGCTTCTCAAGTTGCTGGTCTTCAATGTCCTTTCAGGTGGCCATCAAGAAATTGATGCTGCAGGAGGAGATGTCCAAGGAGCTGGCCATCAATGAAATCCTGGTCATGAGGGACAGCAGGAACGCCAATCTGGTCACCTACTTAGACAGGTTGGACTACTGTCATGTCAGTGTTGCTTTCGAGAGTGCGAGCCAGAAGTGACAAAGGCCTTTGGTGAGGGAGAGAAAACGGAGCTGTTTATGATTCCGCTAGCGGTCTGCAAAGCATGGGAAGGAGGTGGCACTTGGTGTGCAAGAATGCCTTGTGGCATCTGTAGCTCGGAGAGCAGTTGCAAAAGCCTGGCTCAGGCCCTCGGGTGAGTGAGCTGTGGCCATTCCCCTCTCTCCATGCCGTGCTTCTGGTCTTTCAGCTACCTGGTGGACGAGGAACTGTGGCTGGCGATGGAGCTCATGGACGGCGGCACGCTCTTCGATGTCCTCAGGGCAGTGTACCTGGAGGAAGGACAGATAGGCGCTGTCTGTCGGGAGGTGAGGGATCCCGCTTGTGCTTCCCCTGGCCTGCCCAGCTTGGCCCTTGTCAACTGGTGCCTAAGAAGAGCAGAGATCTTTTGTTCACGCCTTTCTTTCGGTGCTGCCGTCACGACACGGAGCAGAAGGAAGGCCATCTGGAGCAAACTGCCTGCCGGTGTCCCCGCACTCCTTGGCCTCTGTTTCTGCACACCTACTCTCCATCCTCTGGCGCTCGTGCATGCTCTCTCACTCGCCTAGTTTCCCAGGTCTCCTCTTTCCAGCTTTGCCTGACAGCATTTTCCTGGAGCCTGTGTGTCTCTCCTGCACTCCTTGCTGCTCCAAGGGAGCATGCTGGTGGCAGAATTTCAAGCTAAGGGCAAAGGAGATGTCCTCAGCTTCAAAGGATAGCGCTGCAGCCCAGGTGGCGTTGGATTCTGGAAGAGGCCTGCTGTGCTGCTGCCTCCTCTGCTGCCACAGGGCTACCAATGAAATCTTGGCATGCCGCCTGCCAGCCAAAGCTCAGGCACTTGGTGGAGAGACTTTTGGAAGCTCAGCTGCCTTCCCTTCCAGAGAGAGAAAACACTTCTAAGAGGGTGGAGGCAGCAAGCTCTTGCTCTTGGCGTCCCGCCTCTCAATTCCCTGAGAGAGCTGAAATGATGTCGTTGGGCCCTTGCCTTTCATGTGCCATCAAATGGGGTCCTGAACTTTCACTTTGCTTCTTTGCTTTCTCTCTCAGTGCCTGCAAGGACTGCATTTCCTTCATGCCCGCCAAGTCATCCACAGAGACGTCAAGAGCCTCAACGTTCTTTTGGCCATGGACGGCTCTGTCAAATTGGGTGGGTATCCCTGGTCAGGTGCAGCATTCCCAGCGTGTGCTGTGAGGCTGCTTTGGGGTGACTGCCACTTGCCCAGGAGTGCTGCTGGGCCGGGGTGTGAAGAAGGCGAGGCCCTTTTCGATGTGGCCAACGCCTTACTTCCACGGCTGCGGCCACGTGGAAGCAGAGCACAGCTGCTTTTGCGGCTAGCTCCACCGTGGCCTTGTCAGGCTTGGAGTGGACAATGCTTTTGCCATCTTTGCCCGTGGTAGCTGCCTTTGACAGGGTTTGTTTCTCTCCTCAGCTGACTTTGGCCTCTGTGCTCAGCTCAGCGCTGAGCGCAGCAAGCGCCGCTCCTGCGTCGGCACTCCCTGC